>APFE030866066.1:170492-181762 GCA_000404065.3 Pinus taeda
AGGACAAATTAAATTGGAATATTCTTGTTGCCATATTTCAACACTCCCTCTCAACAAGAAAGGGATTATCTGCCACCCCGATCCTGTCTCTATGGAACTCAAATTTACACTTTGGCAATGCCTTTGTCAAAATGTCAGCATCTTTCTCCTCTGTCGACATATACTGCAACAACATGATCCTTCCATCATCAGTAGTTTGCTTTACCTTTTAAAGCCAACGGGAACTCACAACTGACTTGTTCTTCGATCTCGAAACCACGTCCCAAACACTGTTACGAACTATGGAGTCATACTCCTCCACAATAGCATCAACCCAAATCGACTACTGCATTGCTTCCTCAAAGGAAGATGGCTCAAACTCAACACATTCCCCAACAAGGGCCATGTATCTAGTGTACCTCTCAGGTGACCTCCTCTATCTGCACCGATAAGATGGTGCCACCACATTCTCTCTTGCATCCTCCAACAATTTGTCAGCTTCTCTTGTGCACTTCCGTCCATCTCTGGAAGACTTTTCTTGAGTGGATATCTCCACTCCTGGAACCTCTGCATGTGGCTGCTCCGAATCAGCCTGAGGCTCCTCCTCCTTAGGAACCAATAGTTCCTCCATAGCCTGTAGTTGGAGCTCCCTCTCAAGGGAAACTCGCATCACCTTCTGCTCATCAAACTTAAGATCTCTGCGGACCACTATCCTCCTACTGGTAGGCAAGTACACCCAATAGTTGTGAGGTGTATCAGTGTACCCCACAAGTATCCCCAACTCTGTTGCCGGCTCAAGCTTCTTCCATGCATCCTTTGTCACATGGCAATATACTGATGAGCCAAAGATCCTAAAGTGGCCCACATCTGGTCTCTTACCGGAGAAAGCTTCCTCTGGTGTCTTCATCCCAAGTATGTGGTGCGGGCTTCTATTATGCAAATAGACCGTTGTGTTGCATGCCTCAGCCCACAAGTGAAGTGGTAGGCCTTGGTCATGCAGCATCGTCCATGCTGCCCCTACAATAGTTTTGTTCTTCCTCTCAGCCACCCCAGTCTACTGTGGGTTATGAGGTGTCGACAACTCCTATTTAATTCCTTCCACTGCACAGAAGTCCTTAAACTCTTGAGAGACATATTCTCCACCGTTGTCACTTCTCAACGCCTTAATATTCTTCCCTGACTCTTTCTCAACCAAAGCTTTGAACTCACAAAAATTTGTGAAGGTTTGATCCTTCTTCTGCATGAAATAAATCCAACATTTATGAGAATAATCATCAATGAAAATCACATAATACCTTTTCTTCGTTATGGATACCGTTGAGAATGGTCCACACACATCAGTATGAACTCGATCTAAGATAGCCTCTGCTCGACTATCTCGATCATGAAAGGAAGACTTGTTGTACTTGCCCAAGGTAAAACCTTTGCATGTGTCAACTTGCTCAAGTTTACCTTTGGGATGTCCTGTAGATATATGTTGCATTATCTTCAAAGCCCCATGATGCAAATGGCCCAACTGCCTATGCCACAACTCGCTAATGTCTTGGCTTTGCACCAATTTTTCTTTCGTACTCAATGTTGCATAATCATCTACCTCTAGTTTATAGGGATTCTTCACCCGAATCCCTATCCTCTTGGTCTAACCCGTGGCTATGTGTCTTAGGAACACCTTTCCTTTACTGAAGACAACATCGTATCCTTTGTCCTCCAACATCATGACTGATACCAAGTTCTTCCTCAGTCCAAGCACATACTTCACATCTGTCAAGGTGGTAGGAGCTCCATGCTCCTTCTGAAAAGCTACTGTGCCCACTCCTGAAACACTATACTTCCCGTCGTCACCGATCTCTATGCGCATCTTGAGGTATTTCTCCTCAAAGACACTAAATAAACTTTTATCACCGGTCATGTGGAATGAGGCTCCACTGTCAAGATACCAGACACAACCCATCATCAATGACACCATGCATGCAATGAGGGTAAAGTCCATTTCGAACTGAGAGGCTAATGCCTCACCTTCCGATCATTCTGAGGATCCCTTCTTGGACTTCTTCGATGGGTAGTTAGGCGCATAATGTCCCATCTCGTGACAATTAAAGCATCACACTTTAGACTTGTCACCCTTATTCACTCCATGAGAAGAATTCCAGTAGGAATGGGAAGCCTTCCCCTTCCCTTTTATTGCCTTACTTTATAAGGCCATATTTTCTTCATCATCATCCTTGGATGAAGAACCATCTCATTTGCTCCTCCTGAACTCCTCCTACATCAAATCTGACCACAGTCGTTCCCAATCCGACAGTTTCTCCCTTCCATTCACAAAGTCCTGGTAGTTATTCCAACTCTTTGGAAGGCCAAGGAGAATGAGGCTCACCATATCATCATCGGCAGTAGTTATTCCCACACTGCCAAGCTCATCTTTGCAGGTGGTGAGCTTGTTCAGATATGTGGAAATAGTATCACCCTTCTCCATCTTGATTCTTCGAAGCTTATCCTTGAGCAACAATTTCCTCTGGTCGCTATTGTTCTGGTAGAGGTCCTTCAATGTCTTCCACATTGAAAATGGAGTATCCTTCCCATGGAGAACTCGAGACAATATGGTCTCGAACTCCCTCAAGGATGAATCCGTCTCAACCTTCACCACAACACTTCTTCCACTCAGCCAACTCTTGTGCATTAGTTGAAGCTGGCTTTGGGATTTCTTGATCAATGAAATCCTTCAAGCAATTGTCTTCTAATACAGCCTCCATTCTATCTTTCCATGCTATGTAATTCGAGCTACCTTCCAAGGCATACTCAAGTCTCAAGCCACATAACGCCATTGGCCAACCTTGAAGTATGATATGAATTCAATTTTCACCTACAACCCCGAACTTCAAAATTAGAATTCTCTTCTTCGTATACTGTTCACAACCCTGATAAACTTGGCCCTAATACCATGTGGAAATTATCTACAAATCTGGCTCTGATACCTATGTAGGAAATCTGACTGTAGATTAGCTCGATAATGCAATATAACCAAAGAAAAATACTATAACCTACTTCTACTATCAATTTGCAGAAGCTTAAAGATAAAGTTGAACACATATAACTAGAAGAAGATGAATTAGTTGCCCAATACACATGAAACTACTTTGGGGAAAGCCTTAGCTAAAAACCCCACTATCTGCATTATCATACAAGGTAGAAATACATAGGAATTATACAAAGCCTTAGCTCTCACAGCTAGCCAGCTCTCAGTACAATCCTCACAGATGCTCATAGGCAATCTTGGCTTCTCTCAAGACTTCCTCTCTGCCCTCCAATTTCCTTGCAATGTTCCTAGTGGATGATCTTCACCTCACCAAGTGGAACACTACTCTCACACACTGTCAGAACTACGCAATCCTCAAGGAACTATTCCTTCTGCATGCATGAGTTTTCTTTATAGTAAAACACATGCAACTAATAGTACAATGTCCTTAACTTTAATCTCAACTGGATCTTTCTCAAAATAGACATGCATGAGTTTCTAATGAGGGATTCTTCAGTTAACTAGAGTACACTAGTTGAGTGCATGCATGCATCAACTGACTGTTAACCCTCTATTAGTTCCTCAAACAGTTTGGAAATAATTTAACTGGACTTAACTCAGTAAACGGAGTTAACTAATTACAACTCAAATATAACTCAATCTTATCTCCTTAATTTAAGGCTTATCTCCTTAATTTAAGGGATAACTCTTGCATGACTTCAGAAAGACTTCTAGCTTGAATTTCTCCAACTAATTAATTCAAAATGAATTAATCAACTATTTCCAAGTAGTTGTTAATACTAATTCAAATTTAATTCACAATTTAATTCAAGGACAGATTAAATTGGAATATTCTTGTTGCCATATTTCAACACTCCCTTTCAACAAGAAAGGGATTATCTGCCACCTCGATCCTGTCACTATGGAACTCGAATTTACACATTGACAATGCCTTTGTCAAAATGTCAACATCTTGCTCCTCTATTGAAATATACTGGAGCAACATGATCCTCCCATCATCAGCAGCTTGCTTTACCTAGTAAATCCAACGGGAACTCACAACTGACTTGTTCTCTGGTCTCGGAACCACGTCCCAAACATTGTTACGAACTATGGAGTCATACTCCTCCACCATAGCATCGACCCAAATCATTTGTTGCACTGCTTCCTCAAAGGAAGATGTATCGGTCTCAACACATTCCCCAGCAAGGGCCATGTATCCAGTGTACCTCTCAAGTGACCTCCTCTATCTGCGCTGAGAAGATGGTGCTCCCACATTCTCTCTGGCATCCTCCAACAATCTATCAACATCTCTGGTGCGCTTCTGTCCATCTCTGGAGGACTCTGCTTGAGTGGATATCTCCACTCCTAGAACCTCTGCATGTGGCTACTCCGCATCAGTCTGAGGCTCCTCCTCCTTAGGAACCAACAGTTCCTCCACAGCCTGTAGTTGGAGCTCCCTCTCAAGGGAAACTCGCATGGCCTTCTGTTCATCAAACTTTAGATCTCTGCGAGCCACTGTCCTTCGACTGTTAGGCAAGTACACCCGATATTTGTGAGGAGTATCATTGTACCCCACAACTATCCCCAACTCTACTGTCGGCTCGGGCTTCTTCCGGGCATCCTTTGTCACATGGTAATATACTGATGAGCCAAAGATCGTAAAGTGACCCACATCTGGTCTCTTACCGGAGAAAGCTTCCTCTGGTGTCTTCATTCCAAGTACGCGATGTGGGCTTCTATTCTATAAATAGACCACTATGTTGCATTCCTCGGCCCACAAGTGAAGTGGTAGGCCTTGGTCATGTAGCATCGCCCATGCTTCCCCTACAATAGTTTTGTTCTTCCTCTTGGCCACCCCATTTTGTTGTGGGTTATGAGGTGTCGTCAACTCCCATTTAATTCCTTCCACTGCATAGAAGTCCTTAAACTCTTAACAGACATATTCTCCATTGTTGTCGCTTCTCAAGGCCTTGATCTTCTTCCCTGACTCTTTCTCAACCAAAGCTTTGAACTCACAAAACTTTGTGAAGGTTTGATCCTTCTTCTGCATCAAATAAATCCAGCATTTATGAGAATAATCATCAATGAAAATCACATAATACCTTTGCTTCGCTGTGTATGCCGTTGAGAATGGTCCACACACATCAGTATGAACTCGCTCTAAGATAGCCTCTTCTCGACTGTCTCGATCATGAAAGGAAGACTTGTTGTACTTTCCCAAGGTACAACCTTTGCATGTGTCAACTTGCTCAATTTTACCTTTGGGAAGTCCTGTAGATATTTGTTACATTATCTTCAAAGCCCCATGATGCAAATGGCTCAACCACCTGTGCCACAACTCGCCAATGTCTTGGCTTTGCACCAATTTTTCTTTCGTACTCAATGCTCCACAATCATCTACTTCTAGTTTATAGAGGTTCTTCACCCGAATCCCTATCCTCTTGGTCTGACCCATGGCTATGTGTCTTAGGAACATCTTTCCTTTACTGAAGACAACATCATAGCCTTTATCCTCCAACATCGTGACTGATACCAAGTTCTTCTTTAGTCCAGGCACATACCTCACATCTGTCAAGGTGATAGGAGCTCCACGCTCCCTTTGAAAAGAAATAGTGCCCACTCTTGAAACACTATACTTCCCATCGTCACCCATCTCTATGCGCATCTTGAGGTCTTTCTCCTCCAAGGCACTGAATAAACTTTTGTCACTGGTCATGTGGAATGAGGCTACACTATAAAGATACCAAACACAACCCATCATCAATGACACCATGCATGCAATGAGGGTAAAGTCCATTTCGAACTGAGAGGCTAATGCCTCACCTTTCGATCCTTCCGAGAATCCCTTCTTGGACTTATTCGATGGACAATTAGTCACATAATGTCCCATCTCGTGACAATTAAAGCATTTCACTTTAGACTTCTCACCCTTATTCCCTCCATGAGAAGAATTTGATTTGGAATGGGAAGCCTTCCCCTTCCCTTTCCTTGCCTTACTTGCTAAGGCTAGATTTTCTTCATCAACATCCTTGGATGAAGAACCATCTCGTTTGCTCCTCCTGATCTCCTCCTGCATCAGATCCGACCACAGTCGTTCCCTTCCATTCACACAGTCCTGGTAGCTATTTCAACCCTTTGGAAGGCCAAGGAGAGCGAGGCTCACCATATCATCATCAGCAGTTGTTATTCCCACACTGCCAAGCTCATCTCCATAGGTGGTGAGCTTGTTCAGATATGTGGAAATAGTATTACCCTTCTCCATCTTGATTCTTCAAAGCTTATCCTTGAGCACCAATTTCCTCTGGTCACTACTGTTCTGGTAGAGGTCCTTCAATGTCTTCCACATTGAAAATGGAGTATCCTTCCCATGGAGACTCGAGACAATATGGTGTCAAACTCCCTCAAGGATGATCCATCTTGCCTTCGCCACACACTTCTTCCACTACACCAAATCTTGTGCATTAGTTAAAGCTGGCTTTGAGATTTCTTGATCAGCGAAATCCTTCAAGACATTGTCTTCTAATACAACCTCCATTCTATCTTTCCATGTTGTGTAATTCGAGCTACCTTCCAAGGAATACTCGAGTCTCAAGCCATAGAATGCCATTATCCAACCTTGAAGTATGATATGAATTCGATTTGCACCTGCAACCCCGAACTTCAAACTTAGAATTCTCTTCTCTGTATACTGTTCACAGCTCCGATAAACTTGGCTCTGATACCATGTAGAAATTCTCTACAAATCCAGCTCTGAGACCTATGTAGAAAATCTGACTGTAGATTAACCCAATAATGCAATATAACCAAAGCAAAATACTATAACCTACTTCTACTATCAATTTTTGTAAGCTTAAAGATCGAGTTGAACACATATAACCAGAATAAGATGAATCAATCGCACAATACACATGAAAATACTTTGGGGAAAGCATAAACTAAAAACCCCAATCTATATTATCATACAAGGAGGAAATACATATGAATTATACAAAGCCTTAGCTCTCATAGCTAGCTAGGTCTCAGTAAAATCCTCACAGATGCTCATAGGAAATCTTGGCTTCTCTCAAGCCTTCCTCTCTGCCCTCCAAGCTCCTATTTCCTTGTGTTGTTCCTAGTGGATGATCTTCATCTCACCAAGTGGAACACTACTCTCACACACTATCAAAACTACGCAATCCTAAAGGAATTATTCCTTCTACATGCATGATTTTTCTTTATAGGAAAACACATGCAACTGATAGTACATTATCCTTTTCTTTAATCTCAATTGGGTCTTTCTTAGAATAGACATGCATGAGTTTCTGATGAGGGAATCTTCAGTTAACTAGAGTACACTAGTTGAGTGCATGCATGCATCAATTGACTTATAACTCTCTATTAGTTCCTCAAACAGTTTGGAACTAATTTTACTAGACTTAACTTAGTAAAATGAGTTAACTAATTACAACTCAAATATAACTCAATCTTATCTCCTTAATTTAAGGCTTATCTGCTTAATTTAAGGGATAACTCTTGCATGACTTCAGAAATACTTCTAACTTGAATTTCTCCAACTAATTAATTCAAAATGAATTAATCAATTATTTCCAAGTAGCTGTTAAAACTAAATTCGATTTTAATTCACAATTTAATTCAAGGACAAATTAAATTGGAATATTCTTATTGCCATATTTCAACACTCCCTCTAAACAAGAAAGGGATTATCTGCCACCCTGATCTTATCTCTATGGAACTCGAATTTACACTTTGACAATGCCTTTGTCAAAATGTCAGCATCTTTCTCCTCTGTCGAAATATACTACAACAACATGATCCTCCCATCATCAACAACTTGCTTTACCTTGTAAAGCCTAAGGGAACACACAATTGACTTGTTCTCTAGTCTCAGAACCACGTCCCAAACATTGTTACGAACTATGGAGTCATACTCCTCCACCATAGCATCAACCCAAATCGGCTGTTACACTGCTTCCTCAAAGGAATATGGCTCGGTCTCAACACATTCCCCAGCAAGGGCCATATATCCAGTGTACCTCTCAGGTAACCTCATCTGTCTGCATTGAGAAGATGGTGCTCCCACATTCTCTCTTGCATCCTCCAACAATCTGTCAGCTTCTCTTTTGCGCTTCCATCCATCTCTGGAAGACTCTTCTTGAGTGGATGTCTCCACTCCTAGAACCTCTGCATGCGTCTGCTTCACATCAGTCTGAGGTTCCTCCTCCTTAGGAACCAACAGTTCCTCCACAGCGTGTAGTTGGATCTCCCTCTCAAGGGAAACTCGCATAGCTTTCTGCTCATCAAACTTGAGATCTTTGCAAACCACTGTCCTCCGACTGGTAGGCAAGTACACCCGATAGTTGTGAGGTGTATCACTATACCCCACAAGTATCCCCAACTCTGTTCTCAGCTCAAAATTCTTCCATGCATCCTTTGTCACATGGCAATATACCGATGAGCCAAAGATCCTGAAGTGACCCACACCTGGTCTCTTACCGAAGAAAGCTTCCTCTGGTGTCTTCATCCCAAGTATGTGATGTGGGCTTCTATTCTGTAAATAGACCATTGTGTTGCATGCCTCAGCCCACAACAAAAGTGGTAGGCCTTGGTCATGCAGCATCGCCCGTGCCGCCCCTACAATAGTTATGTTATTCCTCTCGGCCACGCCATTCTGCTGTGGGTTATGAGGTGCCATCAACTCCCGTTTAATTCCTTCCGCTGCACAGAATTCCTTAAACTTTTGAGAGACATATTCTCCACCGTTGTCACTTCTCAAGCCTTGATCTTCTTCACTAACTCTTTCTCAACCAAAGCTTTGAACTCATAAAACTTTATGAAGGTTTCATCCTTCTTCTGCATGAAATGAATCCAACATTTACGAGCATAATCATTAATGAAAATCACATAATACCTTTGCTTCATTGTGGATGCTGTCGAGAATGGTCCACACACATCAGTATGAACTCGCTCTAAGATAGCCTCTGCTCGACTATCTCAATCATGAAATTAAGACTTGGTGTACTTTCCCAAGGTACAACCTTTGCATGTGTCAACTTGCTCAAGTTTACCTTTGGGAAGTCTTGTAGATATCTGTTGCATTAACTTCAAAGCCACATGATGCAAATGGCCCAACCACCGGTGCCACAACTCGTCAATGTCTTGGCTTTCCACCAATTCTGCTTTCATACTCAATGCTACACAATCATCTACCTCTATTTTATAGAGATTCTTCACCCGAATCCCTATCCTCTTGGTCTGACCCGTGGCTATTTGTCTTAGGAACAACTTTCCTTTACTAAAGATAACATCGTAGCCTTTGTCCTCCAACATCGCGACCGATACCAAGTTCTTCTTCAGTCCAGGAACATATTTCACATCTGCAAAGGTGATAAGAGCTCCATGCTCCCTCTGAAAAGGAACTACGCCCACTCCTGGAATACTATACTTCTTGTCGTCACCCACCTCTATGCGCATCTTGAGGTCTTTCTCTTCCAAGGCACTGAAAAAACTTTTATCACCGGTCATGTCGAATGAGGCTCCACTGTCAAGATACCAGACACAACCCATCATTGATGACACCATGCATGCAATGAGGGTAAAGTCCATTTCGAACTAAGAGGCTAATACCTCACCTTCTGATCCTTCTAAGGATCCCTTCTTGGACTTCTTTGATGGGCAATTAGTCGCATAATGTCCCATATTGTGACAATTAAGGCATCTCACTTTAGACTTGTCACCCTTCTTCCCTCCATGAGAAGAATTCAATTTGGAATGGGAAGCCTTCCCCTTCTTTTTCCTTGCTTTACTTTCTAAGGCTAGATTTTCTTCATCATCATCCTTGGATGAAGAACCATCTCGTGTGCTCCTCCTGATCTCCTCCTGCATTAGATCCAACCACAGTCGTTCCCAATCCAGCAGTTTCTCCCTTCCATTCACAGAGTCCTGGTAGCTATTCCAACTCTTTGGAAGGCCAAGGAGAGTAAGGCTCACCATATCATCATCGGCATTAGTTATTCCCACACTGCAAAGCTCATCTCTGCAGGTGGTGAGCTTGTTTAGATGTGTGGAAATAGTATCGCCCTTCTCCATCTTGATTCTTTGAAGCTTATCCTTGACCACCAATTTCCTCTAGTTGCTACTGTTCTGGTAGAGGTCCTTCAATGTCTTCCATATTGAAAATGGAGTATCCTTCCCATGGAAACTCGAGACAATATGGTCTCAAACTCCCTCAACGATGATCTGTCTCGCCTTTGCCACACACTTCTTCCACTTAGCCAACTCTTGTGCATTAGTTGAAGCTAGCTTTGGGATTTCTTGATCAATGAAATCCTTCAAGCCATTGTCTTCTAATACAACCTCCATTCTATCTTTCCATGCTATGTAATTCCAGCTACCTTCCCAGGCATACTCGAGTCTCAAGCCATAAAACGCCATTGGCCAACCTTGAAGTATGATATGAATTCGATTTGCACCTACAACCCTGAACTTCAAACTTCAAATTCTCTTCTTCGTATATTGTTCACAGCTCTGATAAACTTGGCTCTCACAACATGTAGAAATTCTCTAGAAATCCAGCTCTGAGACCTATGTAGAAAATATGACTGTAGATTAACCCGATAATGCAATATAACCAAAGCAAAATACTATAACCTACTTCTACTATCAATTTGCAGAATCTTAAAGATCGAGCTGAACACATATAACCAGAAGAAGATGAATCAATCGCACAATACACATGAAAATACTTTGGGGAAAGCCTCAGCTAAAAACCCCACTATCTGTATTACCATACAAGGTGGAAATACATAGGAATTATACAAAGCCTTAGCTCTCACAGCTAGCCAGCTCTCAGTACAATCCTCACAGATGCTAACAGGAAATCTTGGCTTCTCCCAAGCCTTCCTCTCTGCCCTCCAAGCTCCTATTTCCTTGCGTTGTTCCTAGTGGATGATCTTCACCTCACCAAGTGGAACACTGCTCTCACACACGGTCAGAACTGCGCTATCCTCAAGGAATTATTCCTTCTACATGCATGAGTTTTCTTTATAGGAAAACACATGCAACTGATAGTACATTTTCCTTGACTTTAATCTCAACTGGGTCTTTCTTAGAATAGACATGCATGAGTTTCTTATGAGGGAATCATCAGTTAACTGGAGTACACTTGTTGAGTGAATGCATGCATCAACTGACTATTAACTCTCTATTAGTTCCTCAAACAGTTTGGAACTAATTTAACTGGACTTAACTTAGTAAACTGAGTTAACTAATTACAACT
>APFE030866066.1:182484-203848 GCA_000404065.3 Pinus taeda
CCAAGCTCATCTCTGCATGTGGTGAGCTTGTTTAGATATGTGGAAATAATATCGCCCTTCTCCATCTAGATTCTTCAAAACTTATCCTTGAGCGCCAATTTTCTCTGGTTGCTACTGTTTTGGTAGAGGTCCTTCAATGTCTTCCACATTGAAAATGGAGTATCCTTCCCATGGAGACTTGAGACAATATGGTCTCGAACTCCCTCAAGGATGATCCGTCTCACCTTTGCCACACACTTCTTTCACTTAGCCAACTCTTGTGCATTAGTTGAAGCTAGCTTTGGGATTTCTTGATCAATGAAATCCTTGAAGCCATTGTCTTCTAATACCGCCTCCATTCTATCTTTCCATGCTATGTAATTCGAGCTACCTTCCAAGGTATACTCGAGTCTCAAGCCATAGAATTCCATTGGCCAACGTTGAAGTATGATATGAATTCAACTTACACCTACAACCCTGAACTTCAAACTTCGAATTCTCTTCTCAGTATACTGTTCACAGCTCCGATAAACTTGGCTCTGATACCATGTAGAAATTCTATAAACTATCTACAAATCTTGCTCTAAGACATGTAGAAAACCTGACTGTAGGTTAGCCCGATAATGCAGTATAACCAAAGCAAAATACTATAACCTATTTCTACTATCAAGCAATTTGTGGAAGCTTAAAGATTGAGCTGAACACATATAACAAGAAGAAGAAGAATCAATTGCACAATACACATGAGAATACTTTGGGGAAAGCCTTAGCTAAAAACCCCACTATTTGTATTATCATACAAGGTGGAAATACATAGGAATCATACAAAGCCTTAGCTCCCACAGCTAGCCAGCTCTCAGTACAATCCTCACAGATGCTCACAGAAAATCCCGGCTTCTCACAAGCCTTCCTCTCTACCCTCCAAGCTCCTATTTCCTTGCGCTGTTCCTAGTAGATGATTCTCAGCTCACCAAGTGGAACACTGATCTAACACACTATCAGAACTGTGCAATCCTCAAGGTATTCTTCCTTTTGCATGAATGAGTTTTATTGATAGGAAAACACATGCAAGTGATAGTACACTGTCCTTGACATTTAGCTCAACTGGGTCTTTCTCAGAATAGACATGCATGAGTTTCTGATGAGGGAATCTTTAGTTAAATGGAGTACACTAGTTGAGTGCATGCATGCATCAACTGACTGATAACTCACCATTAGTTCCTCAAACAATTTGGAACTAATTTAACTGGACTTAACTCAGTAAACTGAGTCAACTAATTACAACTCAAATATAATTCAATCTTATCTACTTAATTTAAGGGATACTTGTTGCATGACTTCAGAAAGACTTCTAACTTGAATTTCTCCAACTAATTAATTCAAAATGAATTAATCAATTATTTCCAAGTAGCTGTTAAGACTAAATTCGATTTTAATTAACAATTTAATTCAAGGACAAATTAAATTGGAATATTCTTGTTGCCATATTTCAACACTCCCTCTCAACAAGAAAGGGATTATCTGCCACCCCGATCCTGTCTCTATGGAACTCGAATTTACACTTTAACAATGCCTTTGTCAAAATGTTAGCATCTTGCTCCTCTGTCAAAATATACTGCAGCAACATGATCCTCCCATCACCAGCATCTTGCTTTACCTTGTAAAGCCAATGGGAACTCACAACTAACTTGTTCTCCGATCTCGGAACCACATCCCAAACACTGTTACTAACTATGGAGTCATACTTCTCCACCATAGCATCAACCCAAATTGGCTGTTGCAATGCTTCCTCAAAGGAAGATGGCTCAGTCTCAACACATTACCCAGCAAGGGCCATGTATCCAGTGTACCTCTCAGGTGACCTCCTCTGTCTGCACTGAGAAGATGGTGCTCCCACATTCTCTTTCGCATCCTCCAACAATCTGTCAGCTTCCCTTGTGTGCTTCCATCCATCTCTAGAAGACTCTGCTTGAGTGGATGTCTCCACTTCTAGAACCTCTGCATGCAGCTACTCCACATCAGTCTGAGGCTCCTCCTCCATAGGAACCAACAGTTCCTCCACAGCCTGTAGTTGGAGCTCCCTCTCAAGGGAAACTCACATGGCCTTTTGCTCATCAAACTTGAGATCTCTGCGAACCAGTGTCCTCTAACTGGTAGGCAAGTACATCTAATAGTTGTGAGGTGTATCAGTGTACCCCACAAGTATCCCCAACTCTGTTGTCAGCTCAAGCTTCTTTCATGCATCCTTTGCCACATGGAAATATATCGATGAGCCAAAGATCCTGAAGTGACCCACATCTGGTCTCTTACCAAAGAAGTATTCCTATGGTGTCTTCATCCCAAGTATGCAATGCGGGCTTCTATTCTGAAAATAGACCATTGTGTTGCATGCCTTAGCCCACAAGTGAAGTGGTAGGCCTTGGTCATGCAGCATCGCCCGTGTTGCCCCTATAATAGTTCTATTCTTCCTCTCGGCCACCCCATTCTGATGTGCGTTATGAGGTGTTGTCAACTCTTATTTAATTCCTTCCATTGCACAGAAGTCCTTAAACTCTTGAGAGACATATTCTCCACCATTTTCGCTTCTCAAGGCCTTGATCTTCTTCCCTGACTCTTTCTCAACCAAAGCTTTGAACTCATAAAACTTTGTGAAGGTTTCATCCTTCTTCTGCATGAAATAAATCCAACATTTACGAGAATAATCATCAATGAAAATCACATAATACATTTTCTTCATTGTGGATGCCATCGAGAATGGTCCACACACATTAGTATGAACTCACTCTAAGATAGCCTCTGCTCGACTGTTCCGATCATGAAAGGAAAACTTGGTGTACTTTCCCAAGGTACAACCTTTGCATTGTCAACTTGCTGAATTTTACCTTTGGGAAGTCCTGTAGATATCTGCTACATTATCTTCAAAGCCCCATGATGCAAACGGCCCAACCGCCTGTGCCACAACTCACTAATGTCTTGGCTTTGCACCAATTCTTCTTTCGTACACAATGCTGCACAATCATCTACCTCTAGTTTATAGGGATTCTTCACCTGAATCCCTATCCTCTTGGTCTGACCCGTGGCTATTTGTCTTAGGAACACATTTCCTTTACTGAAGACAACATCGTAGCCTTTGTCCTCCAACATCACGACTGATACCAAGTTCTTCTTCAGTCCAGGCACATACTTCACATCTGTCAAGGTGATAGGAGCTCCATGCTCCCTCTGAAAAGCAACCGTGCCCACTCCTGAAACACTATACTTCCCGTCGTCACCCATCTCTATGTGCATCTTGAGGTCTTTCTCCTCCAAGGCACTAAATAAACTTTTATCACCGGTCATGTGGAATGAGGCTCCACTATCAAGATACCAGACAAAACCCATCATCGATGACACCATGCATGCAATGAGGCTAAAGTCCATTTCGAATTGAGAGGCTAATGCCTCACCTTCCGATCCTTCCGAGGATCCCTTCTTGGAACTCTTCGATGGGAAATTAGTCGCATAATGTCCCATCTCGTGACAATTAAAGCATCTCACTTTATACTTGTCACTCTTCTTCCCTCCATGAGAAAAATTCGATTTGGAATGGGAAGCCATCCCCTTCCCTTTCCTTACCTTACTCGCTATGGCCGGATTTTCTTCATCATCATCCTTTGATGAAGATCCATCTCATGTGCTCCTCCTAATCTCCTCCTGCATCAGATCTGACCACAGTCATTCCCAATCCGGTAGTTTCTCCCTTCCATTCACAGATTCTTGGTAGCTATTCCAACTCTTTGGAAGGCCAAGGAGAGCGAGGCTCACCATATCATCATCAACAGTAGTTATTCCCACACTGCCAAACTCATCTCTGCAGGTGGTGAGCTTGTTCAGATATTCGCCACACACTTCTTCCACTCAGCCAACTCTTATGCATTAGTTGAAGCTGGCCTTGGGATTTCTTGATCAATGAAATCCTTCAAGCCATTGTCTTCTAATACAGCCTCCATTCTATCTTTCCATGCTATGTAATTCCAGCTACCTTCCAAGGCATACTCGAGTCTCAAGCCATAGAATGCCATTGGGCAACCTTGAAGTATGATATGAATTCGGTTTGCACCTACAACCCCAAATTTCAAACTTCGAATTCTCTTCTCCGTATACTGTTCACAGCTCCGATAAACTTGGCTCTGATAACATGTAGAAATTCTCTACAAATCCAACTCTGAGACCTATGTAGAAAATATGACTGTAGATTAACCCGATAATGCAATATAACCAAAGAAAAATACTATAACCTACTTCTGCTATCAATTTGCGGAATCTTAAAGATCGAGATGAACACATATAACCAGAAGAAGATGAATCAATCGCACAATACACATGAAAATACTTTGGGGAAAGCCTCAGCTAAAAACCCCACTATCTGTATTATCATATAAGGTGGAAATATATAGGAATTATACAAAGCCTTAGCTCTCACAGCTAGCCAGCTCTTAGTACAATCCTCATAGAGGCTCACAGGAAATCTTGGCTTCTCTCAAGCCTTCCTCTCTTCCCTCCAAGCTCCTATTTCCTTGTGTTGTTCCTAGTGGATGATCTTCACCTCACCAAGTGGAACACTACTTTCACACACTGTCAGGACTGCGCAATCCTCAAGGAATTATTCCTTCTGCATGCATGAGTTTTCCTTATAGGAAAACACATGCAACTGATAGTACATTGTCCTTGACTTTAATCTCAATTGGGTCTTTCTCAGAATAGACATGCATGAGTTTCTAATGAGGGAATCTTAAGTTAACTGGAGTACACTAGTTGAGTGCATGCATGCAAGCACTGACTGTTAACTCTCTATTAGTTCCTCAAATAGTTTGGAACTAATTTAACTGGACTTAACTCAGTAAACTATGTTAACTAATTACAACTCAAATATAACTCAATCTTATCTCCTTAATTTATAGCTTATCTCCTTAATTTAAGGGATAACTCTTGCATGACTTCAGAAAGACTTCTAACTTGAATTTCTCCAACTAATTAATTCAAAATGAATTAATCAATTATTTCCAAGTAGCTGTTAAGACTAAAATCGATTTTAATTAACAATTTAATTCAAGGACAAATTAAATTGGAATATTCTTGTTGCCATATTTCAACACGTTCTACAAATTTTTCATTTAAACCTTTCTCGGTCTCCACTCTCTCAAGATTCGTTCTCAGTGAGATGACCTTTACCTCAAGACTCTGACAGGTTTCTTCCCATTCATGGATCAAATCACAAAGAAATTATTCCTTTCACTTAGCTTCTTCTAATTTGACTTTCAAGGACATAATTTAATCTTTGCATGTTTTTGTGATTGTTTCCTTCTGCACCTTGAACAACTCTTGTTTTAAATTATTTTTCTCTTCTTCTAGTCTCTCACATGTTCCATGTTTTTCTTCTAGTAGAAGGGCTAAACAATCTTTGCTTTTAACGGCTTCTTCAAGTTTTTATTTTTGATAAACAAACTCTTCATTATCTGAGTTGTACATACCTTCTTCAACACGTTTCAGTTGTTCTTTGAGTTTCATGTTATTTTTCCTTTCCTTATTTAACTCATCAAGAGCACCGATGATTTCTCCTTAAAAATCCACTCCTCCTACTTCTTATTCTTCCTCTTCAGAGTCAGTAATATTTTTTATTGGAATCTGCATCAAATGCCATGAGTAAATACTCATTTGATTTTTTTTTTGAAGAGTCTTCTTTGTCTGATTCTGGTGCTCCTTTGTCCTCTTTGGAATAGAGCCCCTTTTTCTTGAATAACTTCTTCTTTTCTTGTTTTTAAGATTTGTTTTTAATTTTTTATCATCTTCATTTTCTATCCTTTCCTTGTAAGGGAATTTGGACAAAAAATTTCCAACCCTTCAAAGCATTTAAAAGGGAAGCTTCCCTTTATATATTCTTTCGTGAGCCATGCTTTAGTTTCCTGGAAAATTGAGCCAACTCTTGAACAAGTTCGCCGTTGGAGAAATTTTGATGATATTTTTGCTCCTTGGCCTTCTTGGACACTTTTAATGTTGCCTCCTTTGGTTCAAAATTCTCTCTTCCTACTCTCATCTCATAGGCTGTGAGAGTACCAAGCAATTGGTCCATCTTGAGATCCTTTAAATTAGCTATTTCTTTAATAGTTGAGACTTTGGCATTAAATCCCATGGGCAGGAATATTAAGACTTTTTGAACAATCATGTCTTCCTTGACTTATTCACCAAGTCCTCTAATCATATTGGTTACTTCATCAAATCTAAGTATTCTTCTATGCTTTCTTCTTCACTCATTTTTAAACTTTCAAACGTCATTCTGAAAGTTTGAAGTTTGGCCCGCATGGCTTTGTCATCTCCTTCATGATTCTAATTGAGCTTCACCCACGCTTCCATTGTAGATCTACAGTGCATAACCTTTACGAGTTCAGATTGAATAAGGCCAAAGAGAATGGAATTCTTGGATTTAGAATTATTTCCATACAATTTTTTACCATCCGTGTTAGTGGGAGGGACATCATAATCTATTAGTACAAAGCTCCAAACATCTACTCCTATGGAAATAAGATAAGCTTCCATCACAACTTTCCAGAAGGCATAGTTTGTCCCATCAAAGATTGGTATTATGTTTGAGTAAGACTCTTGACTCTCTTGCTTAGACATAATTCCTTTTGGATCTACCTTCGAATGGTTAGATTATTCCAGAAGGACCTTGGCTCTGATACAAATTGTTGGAATAAGGAATTAATGAGAGGGGGGTGAATCAGTAATAATGGGGTTCTTAAAACTTTTTTATGGATATGTCTTTAGTTATTTCCTCTATTGTATGTTACTTATGAGAGCATTCATACATAATAAAAATGATAAGAGAAATGAGACATTAATATGTACATACAGTCCATCACATAAGAAACATACACATGTTGACACCGGTATTTTTATGTGGAAACCCAAAGGGAAAAAACCACCAACCTTTTTGTTGTTATGATGTAAATTAAGCACCTACTTAATTACATCAGTTTGTTTGTGAGCACCCACTCACAGGAGGCACCGAACCCCTTAGGATAGCAAGCACTTTCCAAGAGGCACCAACCTCTTATGAATGCAAGCCACCACCTACTCTAGCCATTGGTCTACAATCTCTCTGCAACACTCTACTACAGTCCAAAAACTTGGTCTAGTTGCACAACTCTCATACACTCATCTCTACTCTCTTCAGCACATCCAAAACTGCTATCTTCCCCACCCATCTCTATGGAAATCACTAGTTTTGTTCCTTTGTTGCACTTTCCTCAATGTTCTCTCTACTACTAGTTTCCACACTACCCGAGTGTACCTCTATATGACACCTCCATACTTCTATTGTGTCTACTGCTTGAGTTTTTTCATTGTATTAAACATTAGGATGGGCTCCTGAGCACTTCACCAACTCTCTCTGTGATTCTCCATGTTGAGAATTTAATCTCAATCCACCTACACACTCTGGCAAGGCTCCCCATGCTTATTAAATTGATCACAAAGATCAAAATGTACTCCAAGATGGCTTTGTTCTTCCTTTAATTCATTGAAACATGCAAACAAGAGTAGTGATCCCTTACTTATGCTTGAGACATACTCCATTATCTACTCCTCCATGTAGTGATCCTCGCTGCCTTGACCCAACGATATTTGACACTGGCCATTACTTCATCAATCAACTCCTTTGGCTTGCATTTACTCTTTAGTTGTTGACCCATTCATTGTTTCACTTTGTATTGTAGTATCGAAGCCATAGCTTATCGTAACTCATATGAAAAGAATTTTACAAAATTACACAATTTTGATGCCTTTAGCCCCTTAGTGCTTAGCCCTTATTCCTTGTTCTTTCACCATGGGACCGAGAGCTATGACCGACGGCTTCACATACCATTTTAGTTTTATATCGAAGCCCTTGTATATCATAACTTTTATTGAACAAACCTTACGAAGTTACGAAGTCTCAATTGCGTTTAGCTCCCTCTGCTTAGACCTTTATCACATTTCCTTCATAGGACCAGGTGTCATGACAGAGGGCATAACACTTAGGTTTTAAGGCCTTCAGGCTCCTATCGGGGGCCTCTCTCCCTATGTATTTTTCTCTTGGGCTCTTGGTTCCTTTAGCTTCTCATCTAGGTGCCAATACATTGGAAGATCCTCATTTCATAACTTTTTCTTAAATTTCAATTATGGAGGAGTTCCGAAATTATGATCTTTGAAATACTTCCCATGTGGCATCACATAACACTTAGGTGTTAACCCCGCTTTGCACCCTTGGTCCTTTGGGTATCCCACGAACAAGTGCCAGTCTACATCATAGCTCCTTTATGGGATCATAAATCTGAGCTCTGAAATTCTTCATAGCACTTAGGTGCTAACCCCGCTCTGCGTCCTTGGTCCTTTGGGTCTCCCACGACCATGTGCCAACCTCATCAGTTCCCCTTTCATCGAATCAAAAAAAATTTAAAATGATTTAATAAGAGGTAATAAAATCCTGACCTCCAATGTTCCATCCTCCAAGATGACATCATGCTCAAGTCGTCATCTCCACGTGGCATCTCCTTAGTGGTGACACGTCACTGGGATTTTCCCCATTAGGCCACCCAAAATACTATATATGACTGCCACATGTTCTCCGTACTGCCATGTCATGCTGAATTCATCTACCATGTCAACTCCCTAGGGCTAATCAATTGTTTCCATGTGTCCAATTGGAGGAGAGACAAAGGGTCCATTGATCCTTGGTTTTTCAATGATTTCCTTTGTTAATTCCTCTTCCTCGCCACCTAGACGCTTTCAAATAATTGCCTTATTAAGGCCTTATGAAATTTTCGATTTCTAAAATTCGAAAATGCCCTCTGCTCTGAGGTTTCAATATCATGTCCCGATGTGCTCCAACCTCTGATGTTTCGATGGCCTCCAGCTTTCGATATTCTGATATGCTTTCTGCTCTAAGGAACCTATATGACCTTCTCTGATATTTTGGGTTTTGAAATCTCTAGGCTCCCGAGGTTCCAAACCTTTGAAAATCATCTCTGATATTTAGTTTCTCTTTTTGGTTTTCTTTTAAATAGACTTTTGAGGTCCCGATGGCTCCCTGATTCTGATATTCGGCCTTCTGAAATTTGCCTCCCAATATTTGACCTGCTTCGAAGGACTCCAAGCTCCTTTACTTCGGCTATCGATAACTTTTTATCTCGATGACAATTTTTGGACTTCCACATACCATTGGAAAGATATTTCATAGCACTTTCTAGTGGATGAAGTCTGATGTAGGCTTTGAGCCCATCTATTACCTGAAACATGGCTGCAAATCTCTCTTCCTCAATGCTAGTCTAGTTGACATCAATGCCAACATACCAAATGCCATAATCCGACAATGCCAATTAGCCAACACCTATTTACTTGCATTTTTCCTTGAGGAATTAACCCCTGTTATTTAGGAAATTCTCTCAATTGAATTGCACAATTCCTTTAGGTTGATCATATGACTGCATGCAACACCTGTACACTCAAGACTAGTCTACAACTGATGTTACACTGCCTTCGAATCTCCACCTCAACTGGGTAAATCGAATTCTCTACATGCACTAGCTATTTTGGGTTGATTGATTAGTTAACTGGATGATCACTAAGTTTGATTGAAGTCTCACTACTTAACTGACCTTCCACTAGTTCCTCCAAAAGTTGGAACTAGTTCAACTAAAAACAACTTGAGATAATCGGTCTTGATTGCTAAAAATTGGCAATCACACATGCAAAATTGAACTCTAACTCCTCCAAATCAAATTTACTGAGTAAAATGGGTGGCACAAGACATCTCACACAAGTTAACATCATCCAAGTTGTTTGTTGATATGGAAATTTGAATTTTCTCAATTTAATCAAGCCAAAATCAAATTGAAAATTGCTTGCTGCATTTTTTCAACACTCCCTCTCTAAAAGAAAGGGATTATCAACCACCCCTATCCTACACTTGTGGAACTCAAACTTCCCTCTTGACAAGGCCTTTGTCAAAATATTAACATCTTTTTCCTCTTTCGGAATGTACTGTAACAACATTATCAGCCTCTGCACATTGTCCCGTAAATGGTGATATCGGGTATCTATATGCTTGGATCAATCATGAAAAACAAGATCTTCATAGATCTTGATGCAACTCTGATTATCACAATAGATCACAGTTGGATCCATCATCTGACTAAATAATACAAGTATCTTTCTCATCTAGATTGCCTCATATGCTTCTTGATTGGTAGCCATGTATTCTTCTTCTATCGAGCTGAGTGCCACAGATATTTGCTTCTTGTTGTACCAAAAGACCATTGAAAACCTTGTTAGTGTCCTATGTTATAGTATTCAAAGCCAAGATTAGTATTTTTTATTTTTATTTTTCAGTTTGTAAAGTGCTGCTATGATCTCATTGAGATCAAGTCTTAGTGTCAATAGGATATACTAAAGTTTGAGTGGTAAATAAAGATCAAGTTGTCAAAGTCTTAAAAGGTATAGGCTTAGTAAGTCTAGGGTAATGTGTTATCCAAATCATGAGTGAAGATAGTAGTGGACATTTTTTTCTCATCATTGTTACAATTCATTGGTGTCTTTTCAAGTCAGTTGCAAAGTCACATCAAATACTTCATCATATCATTATCACCACAAGTTGTTGTTGCGCTTCTCCTTTGCATTGTGCTTTCATAGTTGCTATGGTTTCTTGCACCTTGACGACCTCCATGTTATATAATTTTGTTTTTCTTGTTCATTTAGTTTTTAATACCTCAAAATTCATCTCAAAATGTTCAAGAGGATGCTCAGCTAGTCAGTTTCACATCTATTCCTTCATCGTTGCGCTTTTCTGCTGTGCTACTGTCAAAGAATATAAGATATGAAGAAAAAATCAATGATTTTGCACTTATTTTAATAATTGGAGTTTCAAAGAGGGTTCATGAGGTTGTAAAAATCATCTACCAAATATTTTTCTTAGTCAGAGATTCCAACACTTGGTCAAACCCATGCAAATGAAATTCGTTGCGCTTTGTTGTTGCACTTTTTCTGTAGGTGGTGATTTTCAAGAAGTGAGGTTTGAAATTTGGAAAAATGTTTTCTAATAGGTATTTGATGGTTCAGGGGTTTTCTTTCACCTATTTGACAGATTCATAAGTACGGGAGATGGTCGTAAGTATGCAAAGGATGAACTTGTTTCGTTTTGGCTGCAGGTGATTTGTTGTGTTTTTTATTGTTTTAGAAGTTAACTTCAAAATCAGTGTCTGACAAAATGGAGATGAATCTTGAAAAAAAAGAGGTTTTTTTTCAAACATGATATAAATAAAAAAAACCTCCTTCAGTTTTGTAACAGGTGTCATAGATTGGAAGATTCAAATGAATCTTTACAACCTACATTTTTAGATTTTGTCATTTCCTGTTTTAGTCATGCTTTTTGGGCATGGATTATGAGTATCTGGACAATAATATTAGAAACATGAGAGAGTTTTATTTCAATAGAAAGATAATATATAAAAACCTCTCTTAGTTTTTACACAGGTGTTACATTTTGGGAATTAAAGGTGTCACTTTGATACTCATTTTTCACAATTTCATCAAGCCAGATTTGTTGACAGAGTTCTAGAAGTTTTTGAAATTTGACTTGGTGGACCTCCAAATTGGCATAATTGACTCCAAATTTATTTGGATGATGAAGCTTGAATATTTTTATACCCAATCCCATGATTTTCTCTTCAGTTAACATATTTTTGGTTAGTAAAAATCCAAACCCTAGATAGTAGGATATGGGCATATTTTCCAAATATTCTAATCCTAAAGCATTGTAACCTCTTCCTATCTTTGGAAAAATTATGGATTTCGACTTCCTTAGTTCAGGTATGATCTAATTGTATATATTTCATGAATTTTAGTGTGCAAAGATTTGGTTGGTCAGGATTTGATAGAGAAGACATTGAGCATTGTACATTTTCATTAAAAAGTTTCAATGAATGATGAAGGTTCAAGTCTACTTGTTCAGGAATTCATGTGTAAGTATTTTATGGTGATGTTTATCTCCTGTTTTTGTTTCATTATATTATGTTATTTCCATGCTTAAAAATGTCTTCAATGTTTAGTTAACCAAAATTTATTTCAGAATTCACTTTTAAGTGCTCTGTTATGGCTAACTAAACATTTTAGTGTTTTTCCTCCATTAAAATATCTAAAATTCATCCTCAGCTAGATGTTTTATATGTTATCAATTCCACTAATCCCATGCTCACCTCTCTACAACAAAATTTGACAAAGACACCATAAGGATTTCCTACCTTGCCCCTGTCTAAGGATTCCTCTTTTTCCCATCATATCACTAAAAATAATTAGCTCAATATAACTCAATTCCCAATGGATTTTCCCTCTTCCCTACCATCAAATTGTTAAAACCTATTCCTATATGATCTTAATACCTAGCCTAAAATGTAAGACAACCAGTCATCTAATTGACTGAAGGTTCATTTAGAGATATCCTTCTCTCAAGCTAGAAGGCCTAAATTCCAATTTTAAAGTGGTTTGCAGTTACCTTTGGGTTCCTTTCCTTAGCCTGGAGGAATGACGAAGTGCTAAAAAACCCAACACTAAAAATTCCACCTGATGTACTCTTTAGGTTTGATGGACTTCCCACCCAATCTGTATCTATGAAGCCACACAACTTCACTCCTTTGTCTGTTTGTACCATAGTCCAAACTGGGTAGTGCCTCTAAGGTATCGTAGAACATGCTTAGCTTCCATCCAAAATAATTTGGTTGGCTTATCCATAGCTTGGTCGTTGACTGCATAGCACATATCTAGTTGTGTGTTCACAAGATACATTAGTGAACCCACCAACTGTCGGTAAATAGTAGCATCCACTTCCTCACCTGAAGTGGCATCCTCCTTCCTCTAGTTGGTCGCTAGAGGTATCTCCATGGGTTTGCAACTATCCATTCAGAACACCTAAAGTATCTCATTGGCATACTTTCCTTGAGAGCAAAAAAAAATAAAAAATCCCCATCACCTTTCCATGCTTCAAATCCGAGTAAGTAGTGCATGAGACCCATGTCCTTCATTTCAAACTCTCTTGAAAAGTGCTCCTTGCAAGATCTAATCAACTACTCATCACTAGTTAAAATCAAGTCATAAGCATATAAGACAATAATCAATAATTTACCTTCTACTAAGATTTCATAGAGGTTTGCATCCGCTTCACTTTTGGTGAAGCTCAAACAGAGTGCTTTGTTGAGACCATACAACGCTCACTTGAGTCTAAACACATGAGACTCCCAATCAAAACTATCGAATCCTTCTAGTTGCGCAATATACACCTCCTCCTTAATAAATCAATCAAGGGATGTTGTTTTTACATCCATCTGGTGGATCTTCCACCCCATCTGTACTTCCAGAGAAATAATTGATCTAATGGATGAGTACCTTGCTACAGGAGCAAAGGTCTCCTCATTGTCAATCTTATCAACTTGAGAGTACCCCTTGGCCACAAATTTGGCCTTGTACTTTTCTATGCTTTTGTTTGCTGCATGATTCACCTTGAAGATCCATCTCGAACCCACAACTGATTTATCTGCTGGTCTTGGGAACACTTCCTAAACATTGTTCTTTACAATGGATTTGTATTCCTCCGCCATTGCATCAACCCATACTAGTTTCTCTACTTCTTCCTCGAAAGAGGATGGCTCAGTCTCTACAAGATTATTCATTAGATCCATGTAGCCAATGCACCAATCTAGTGACCTTCTCTACCTATGCTAATTTGAAGGAGAACCCACATTCTCCCTCACATCCTGCACAAGTCTCTCAGCTTCTCTGGTCCTTTTCCTACCTTCTCTAGATGATTCTGCTTGAGCGGTTGTCTCACTCTCTACTCCATAATTTGCGGTTGCACCACAACTTATTGAGGTTCCTCTTATGGAGCTAAAATCTCCTCTTTTGGTGGGATCTGAAGCTCCCTATCAAGAGAGCACCACATGGATTTTTCTTCATCAAATTTTACATCCCTTCACACAATTGCCATTCTGAGGGATGGAAAGTACACATGGTAGTTGTGGGGAGTTTTTGGGTAACCCACAAATACCCCCAATTCTATTGTAGGCTCTAGATTCTTCTTTGATTCTTTGGAGACATGGAAGTAAATAGAGGCTCCAAAAATCCTGAAGTGTGACACATTCGGCTTTCTCCCCGAGAAATCCTCCTCTAGTGTAATCATGCCAAGAATCTGATAAAGACTCTTGTTTTAAAAATAGATTGTTGTGTTACATGCCTCAGCCCACAAATTCAAGGGTAGGCCTTGATCATGCAACATCGCCCTCGCTTCTCCCACAATGCTACAATTCTTTCTCTCATCCACCCCATTATGCTATGGTTTGTGGGGTGTTGTCAACTCTCATTGAATGCCTTCTTTTGCACAGAAATTTTTAAATTCATTTGACATGTACTCACCTCCATTATAGCTCCTAAGATCCTTCACCTTCTTGCTCATTTCTTTCTCAACCAGTGCCTTGAATTCTACAAACTTGGAGAATGTATCATCCTTCTTTTGCATGAAGAAGATCCAACACTTCCGTGAGAAGTCATCAATTAAAATGAAAAAATATTTGTCCCTGACAATGGAGGTTTTCAAGAAAGGTCCACAGACATCAGTGTGGATCCTTTCAAGGACTGCATGTGCTTTTTTGTCCCAATCATGGAATGTGGATTTTGTGTACTTCCCCAAAGTACATCCTTTTCATACATCGTGCTACTCAAGTGCTCCTTTGGGGAGGCATGTTATTATCTATTGTGTGATCTGCAAAGCACCATGATGCAAATGATCAAGTCTTTTATGCCAAAGTTCACCGACATTGTGGCTTTTCACCTTCTGTGCCTTTGATCTCAATGTAACACAATCTTCCACGTCTAGCTTTATAGGTTCTTCACACGAACCCTAATCTTCTTCACCTGACCCATGGTTATATGTCTTTAAAATTCCTTTCCTTTACTGAAGATCACATAATAACCACAGTCTTCCAAGACTGCAACAAAGACGAGATTTTTCTTTAGGCCCAGAATGAACATGACATCCTTGATCCTTAAGGGGGAGCCCAACTCCCTCTAAAAGGTGATTGTACCAATCTCAGTCATGATATGCCTTCCTTCATCCCCCATCTCGATGTGTATCTGTAAATCTTTCTCCTCTAGGTCACTGAAAATATCTCTATTGCCCGCCATGTGGAATGATGCACTTGAGTCCAAGTATCAAACACTCCTCATCATTGTGTTGGTCATGCATGAAATGAGTTTAAATTCAAGCTTGAATTGTGAAGCCAAAGCCTCGCTTGTTGCTACTCCTAAGGTCTTCTTACTTGTCTTCTTGCGTGGAAATTCCGTGGCATAGTGCATGAATTCATGACAATGGAATATTTTATTTTTTGACAAATCTTTCTTCTTTCCCCCTTGACTGGATTCTAGTTTGGATTGGGATTTCTTCCATTTTCCATTCTTTTCCTTTCCAACCAATGCAAATTTCTCTTTATTCTCACCCTTGGATGAAGTCCCATCTCTGGTATTCTGCCTTGTTTCCTCTTATACCAAGTCATACCATAAGTCCTCCCAACTCAGTAGTTTCTCCCTCCCATTCACTGAATCTTTATAGTAATTATGCCAGCTCTTGGGAAGGCCCAAAAGGGCTAAGGTTACCAAGTATTATTTAGGTACATTAACCTCGATCCCACCAATTTCATCATGACATTGTGTAAACTTTCTTAGATACTACATAATTATGTCATTCTTTTTCATCTTGATACTTAGAATTTTATCCTTGAGCGCCAACATCCTTTGGTCACTACTATTCTCAAACAATTCTGTCAGTGGGTTCCACATCACAAACGAAGTTTCTTTTCCATGGAGATTCGAGACAATATGATTATGTACCCCCTCCAAGATGATTCTCCTTGCCTTGGCTACATCTTTCTTCCACTAAGAAAGGTTTTGGGCATTAGATGCTTGAGGTTTCACAACATCTGTCTTGATGTATTCTAGTAATCCATTGTCATTCAATACTACCTCCATGCAGTCCTTCCATGCAACAAAATTATAGGTGCCTTCTAAGGCATACTCTAGCCTTAGTCCATCGAAGGCCATCTTCTCAACTTTGAAGAAATCCTACTACATTGATCTTCAAATTTGAACCTCTGAGAAACAACTTCAAATTTCTTGCTCTAATGTGAACCTAGCTCTGATACCATGTAGAAATTAGATTGTATATTTACAACTTCTCATGAAGTTTTAATCAAAATCACAAGACACAGATCTACACTACTGCTATGTGGACATTAATTCACAATTTAAAACAAAAATTTCAGACATGCAAGAAGAAATAACACACATGCAACAAGTACTTTTATCCAGGGACAGAAATTTGCTAAAAACCCCATTGCCTCTTGCATTAATCAAATGAAATAGAGATGTATTACAATTTATTTTCTCAATTGAGCTCACCTTGCAAGTGCACAACCTATCTCTTTTCTCACTGAAGGCCTCTAACCCAAACTTAGTCAAATTTTCCTCTTGCTTGAGCTCCTATTTCCTTGCATTGTTCCTTGAGGAATTAGCCTCTATTATTTAGGAATTTCTCTCAATTGAACTGCACAATTCCTTTAGGCTGATCATCTGACTGCATGCAACACTTGTACACTCAAGACTAGTCTACAACTAATGTTACACTGCCTTGGAATCTCCACCTCAACTAGGTAACTCGAATTCTCTACATGCACTAGATATTTTGGGTTGATTGATCAGTTAATTGGGTGATAATTAAGTTTGACTGAAGTTCCACTACTTAATTGGCCTTCCACTAGTTCCTCCAAAAATTGGAACTAGTTTAACTGAAAACAACTTGAGATAACTGACCTTGATTGCTACAAATTAGCAAACACACATGTAGAACTGAAATCTAACTCCTCCAAATCGAATTTACTGAGTAAATTGGGTGACACAAGCCATGTCACACAAGTTAACATCATCCAAGTTGTCTACTGATGTGGAAATTCGAATTTTCTCAATTTAATTAAGGCAAAATCAAATTGAGAATTTATTGCTACATTTTTTCAACATATCCCTCGTTGTGGATCCCTGTTGGGATGATGGACGAATATAAGGAATGTGATTCTCTATTTTTTCTAGGGGTCCTACCACTTGGTTCAAGCCAAATTTCATTTATTAAATGTCTTATCTGAGCAAAGTCATTTCTCCCTAAGACTACCCTAGATCCTCTAATTATGTTGTCATAGATTTAACCATCAGTGTTTTCATATGCCAGTATAGCATCTAAGTCTGACTGTAAAGGTTCCTTCACCCGCTAGTATGTCTTGAGTCAATCACAATGTCACTACAATCCTGAATGAGCTTTTCTCTGCTCGATTTTGTTCCCCCATTTATCACGTCCTCCCATACTTCCACTCTAACCCCTGTTGTGGGAGAGGACAAGGCTCTAAATGTTGTTGCTGCATTCACCTCAGGACAAGACCCACTTCAGTGGCCCCTCTGTTTTATAGCTTGATACTGACCTATGTCTCCACTGCTTTTTTTGGGCTCTCATCCTCGGCCCTAACCTCGACTTGGCATTGTGGAAACTCGATGATGAAGTCCCACACATGCCATCCTTATCTTCAACCTAGAACTCGTATGAAACACGGGGTTTTGTCCTGAGTGATGGCAGTTCAAGTGCTTGGAGGTTTCTTCAGCTAAAACTGGTCCTGTACATAGTATGTTAGTATAATGACACGTAACAAGTTGAGTTAGCGTAGAGTCAACTATGATATAATATCTCTTGTGCCACATAATTCCTTCAGATTGTTCCACGGACAATGGATTTTCCAGCTTGCATGTAAAAAACACCATAATTAATAAAACATTTGGAAGTAAGTTACCAAAAAACAACCCAACAACCACTTTGAGGTCTATGAGGAAAGGGTTCCTCTCCTAGTGGGTCTTGGCCCTTGGCTGGGTGCCTTGAGCCAACCCTCTAGCCCATAACCCAACCTTTGTTGAATAACTCCTTGTTTCATGTGATAGGGGCCTCCAAACCCCCACCTCCCAATTGTGGGCATTACTAGTACTACCCATCGGGCGAGGGACGAGGTCATACATCTCATTTATGGTTTTTCTCTGGACAGACGTTCCACACAAATTGAATTGAAAATAGAGCCATAGAACGATAAAAACTAATCATTTGTAATCAGGTCAAAGCATGGAGTTGGGTTACACTTTTTGGCAAGAGAGGGTGTGTTTAGGTGAAAAAAAATGGCTTGATTCAGCATTTTAAGCGCTCGATCGAGCAGTTTTTAAGCGCTAAAAAGCAACTTTATCAAGTATTAAAACTAACTCTCGATCGAGCTGTTGTGTAACCTCAAGTTAGGAGCTCGATGGAGCTTTATGGCTTGATTAAGCATTACAACTGGAAATTTTAAAGTTTATGTAGATTTTCAATAAGATATGCAGAGTTTAAAATTGTTAGTATTTGATAGTTAAAAAAAATTGCTTACTAATTACATTTGAATAGGTAATTAACAATGGTGTAGATTAATTTTTCATTACATTTCTAGTATTTTGGTGTATAGACTTAAAAAAGATTTTATCCCACTGACAATTGAAATTGTAATATTCTTATATTTATAGTTTGGTAACTTAGAAATTAGCTTTTAATATGATATAAATTTTCAATGTTATAATTTAAATAATAAATTTATTATAAATATAATTTAATACTAAATTAATTAAACATAGGAAAATTTATTAATTTGATTTTAATAAATATTATAATTTTTTATATGAATAAGCTTACTCAAAAAAGGGAAATTAGAATTGCTAGAAATGTATATTTTATAAAATTCACTGAAGAGTTAATAAACTATGAGCCACGATTCCATCATGAGTTAATAAAGGATGAACCATGATTCCCTCTATCTTAATCATATCTATTAAAATCAAACTTATATATATTCTCACTTGTTCATGGAAAGAAATGAGTGTAGTAATAATTAGGGTAGTTGTAATAGTTGTGAGTTGTAATTAATATAGTATCTGCGGCTATAAATCTCTCTCAACCACTCAAGTGCGAAGTATATAGAGAAATATTTATTCATGACTTAGGTTTGCAATATATATTTTTTAAATAATAAAAACATAAGGAAATCATAAATTTTGAAACATTATTTTACTAATTTGAATTTGACTAATCTAAATTTAAATGTGTGTATGAAATTATTTTTAAAGTAATAATATTATAATATTTAAAGAAATGATTTGAAAAAATGTAATATATGATTTTTTGTAATGATTAATGCGTAATATGCCATAGAATCTTTATAATTAGTGTTTAGTTTTGTATTATATTGTATATTCACAGTTGACTGGATGGTGACAAATTCATAAATGTTAGTGAGAAATAATTTATTTTATTTTATTTTATTTTATTTATTTATATAATTTGATTTATTTTTATTAAAAATTTCTACATAAAAAAATTATAAAATGATTAAGTATAAAATATGTTATATTTAAAATCAAAACAATAAACAAATTATTATTTTTAAATTTCAAAATTGAAAAAGCAAAGTTAAAATATTTTATAGAAAGTTATCTATACATTATTATAATTATTTTCTTAGTAAAATAAAATAAATTTTAATTTTATAATTAAGGGAATTAGAGTATGGAATATATTTTGAATATTTATTAAAAAATATTTTCTGTGGAATAAATATTTTTATAATTCACTTAAAGACGAGTATTGAGAGGTTTCGTTGTTGTTATTGTTGTTATTTACTTTAACTATGTTAAGGGCTAGACCGAGGGTTTCTTAAACCATCAATCGAGCTATTTGAAATTTTATTTCAAGCATTTGATCGAGCTGTTGAGGGCCTAAAAAACAGAGTTGCTCCAATTTTATTTCAAGCATTTGATCTAGCTGTTGAGGGCCTAAAAAACAGAGTTGCTCCTCTTCTGCAGAGTTCTCTGCAACACCATTTTGTACCCAAACTGACTCCAAGTAGAATTTGTGCTTAAGTGGTGAGCTGTTCATGTTGGATTCAGGGAGGAACCCTCTATCCAATACCATATGAGTTTGACATTTTCGAATTCATATGATATATATTTTTTATCTAATTTATTTTAAACATAACGCTTGAAACCTTTTGGACAGTTTCAAAGGGCTAAATAAAAAGTAAATAACATAAAATATACAAAACCAAAAAATTTCAAAAAAATACAAATATCTTCGTTTACAAGTCCTCTTCGGTTACACTTGGTTTGGTTACGCTTGGTTTTTGAATTTATTTAAATAGTAAAAAAAATCTTAAGTGAACACACGTGTTGCATTTATTGAGATATAGCTTCCCCAATTGAGTTTCCAACCTCCTTTGGTCCTAGCAAACTCCTAGCTTTTCTACTCGCAACAAGGGTTGGTTCCATTCTCAAACTGCCCTCGCCACCTTGCCATATTACACCCAACGAGAGATTGGCCCTCATTTAAGTCGGCATACATGTAATTCCCCTTACACATGCGAATGCATGTGCTGGGTGGCGACACCACCCCCCACCTTTTATTATTTTTGAGTTTTTTTTTTACCATGGGAGAGTGTTTCCCACGGTCCACCCTGACCTGGCTTGCATCGGTTCACAATATTATTTATTAATATCCACAGTTATATATATATAACAGTAAATTTAATAAAAAATAATTTATGTACATAAATTTAACCTTATATTATGTTATTTTTTTTTTAAATCAATAAAAAAATTAGTTAATTAAGTTGAATTTAGGTTTTATTGGATAGAAAAAGACTGATCAATCTATTCTGGGATGATATCTCAGAATTGTGCATTGAACTTGGACACCTTTTTGGATAGTTTAATTCCCCAAAATTAACTTCTATTCTTAACCCCTATCATATTTAATATATTTAATTAAAATATTAAAAAATAATGTATTTATCATCAATATTAAATCTACTTTAATATTATTAATTTTCATTAAATTTAATTTGTTTCCCATATATGTCACATCTCAAAATCACCATTACATTTTATATTTTCTACTGTAAAATAACCTCTCACACCAAATAACTTTTATGTCTCTGTCATAAAATCAGATCTTATCTCATAATGAGATATAATAAGAACTGTTTTCCTTTTAATATACAAATGATAAAATAAATCATAAATTAATATTTAATCAATATTAATAAATCAAAATACAGGGTAAAAATAAATAAATAAATAAATAGTTTGTAAGAAATAGTTTAGGTGATTGAGATTAACGTGTTGAATTTATTTAGGTGATTCAAATTTTTTTGATTAACTTTATTTTTTT
>APFE030866066.1:207851-232851 GCA_000404065.3 Pinus taeda
TTATTTCTAGTATATGTCACATCTCAAAATCAAAATCAACATTACATTATTTTCATGAAAAATAACCTATCACATCATATGACTTTTATGTCTTTATCATAAAATGATCATAACCTATCACACTATATGACTTTTATGTCTCTATTATAAAATCTGGTCCTACCTGAATGAAATGTAACCAGAATTAACATTTTATTCTTTAAAATTTATAAAATTTATCATAATTGAATGTTTAGTCAATATTAAACATAAATATCAATTGTTATCATCAACATGTTAATTCATTTTTCTTTTTTTTTCTTTTTCTTTTTTTAAAGAAAAATGCATGAGAGTTTTATTAAAAAATAAATTTGGGATCCAGCCAAGAACTGTTACGTTTTACCAATATTCTTGCGATATTTTAGAATGAGAACAATGACTCAGCAACTATCTATGATACAAAAAATTTAGTTCTTTTCTAGATAAATATTTTCCAAAATATTCTGAAGATCTAAATACATTTACTTTTCATTTTTCACTACTCTTTTATTCGATTTTGACTAGCTTCTTGTTTTCCGTAGGGAAATATTTTTACCCTTCCTCCCCAATTGAATGTAACCTGTGTTTTTAGCTACATCTAATGGGACTTTTCCATCTTTTTTCCTTGAGGATTTGAAGGGCAATCCAGTGTTCACCAGGATTTGTTGTGTTTCCACTGCCAAGAGTCCTCATTGACATGCACATCTTCTTCGTTGATTTTTGTTTCCTTCCGAGGATTTTCTTTGACAGGAATTTCTTCCTATTTGACTTTTTCTTCTTTCTTACCATGATTATCTTCTTCTTTGAACCATATAATGTTAGCTCTAAGCTCCTTCTCACTATTTGGGTCTCCGCTTATTTTTCCAAACTCTGTTATTCTGCAAATGTTTTAGGATCGGAACTCTGCTCTATTATTATGCAAATGTTTTAGGATCTGCGCTCTATTATTTTGCAGATGTTTTAGGACATTTTTTATTACATGCTCTATTTAATACACGCTTAATATTGAAATGAAACATTTTCATAATCAAGTTTTTGAGCTCACATATAACATGGAGCTCTCAGATTTATCTAAGTAGGAAAACCCTTATTGAAATCCATCTCCACGCATATTCCAGCACAAGTGGTCTTATAAAACATTTAAATTTTTGGGTTGCAGCAATAAAACTTCCCCAATGCATTTCCAATGGAAGACAACGAATGGGAGACTCCAAAAATGCATGGGAAGGTTTGGAAGCCTTACTCGTACAGGTGTAGTGGAGATTGACATCTTAAACAGATCAAAAGTGGGAGACTAGGGTTGCATGAAAAGATCAACACTATCCCAGAACTAGGGCTTGGATTCACAAATAGTATTCTTATCCTCAATATTATCAAAGACAACAATAAAAAAACTTATCATGATTTATAATGGAATATATTTTCACATTTAAAAAAGACAAGCTATTCAACAATCAAACATAATATTAAATTTTATTATACAACCAAAATACAATTTTTATTTAAGTATTATGAACAAAAATGCCTCTTTTCTAATAATTCTTAAAATTACTTTCAATAAAATTATATATATTCTAATAACCTTTAATCTTAATTGTAAAGAAAATAATTATTAAGAATAAATTATTTTACTTTTGCTGATTTTTATTGGTTTGACTAACAAAGCATTTGAATCTTAATTTCATGGTTTATATAATATTTATAGCACTCGTCCATTAAATTGTCCGAATAAACTTAAATTAAATTAAATAATATAATAATATTTTTTTTAATATATTTATATCATATCTTCGTATCAACATTTAAACATACTTTTTATTAAAAATTATATTTCTTACCTTTTTTCTTTTACACATTGTGTTATAACGTGTCTAGATCCATCTTAAGTGAGGATCTAACATGACTAAGAGGGATCAAATTTCTTCACATCTTAAGTAGGGATCTAACATGACCAAGAGGGATCAAATTTCTTCATCTGCAAACTTCTTAGAGTGCAAAATACAATGTGTTATTTTTCATTGTTTAGATTGTATTTTTAAATGCTAAATAGAGTATATATAGGACCAAATAAATGTTTTATTGATAACTCACATTGAATATTTTTTTATATATAACATTAAAATGTTTTATTTTAACAATTTGTTTTCTATATATAGATATATATGAAGTTGACATCGACATAAATTCGTTAACAAAGATCTTCAAATGGTTTATTGTTGAAATATTTTTGAAAAGTATAAGATTTAAACATCTTAATCATACATTTTTTTTAACGTCTATTCAATTTTTTTTATTATAACCTACATTATTTTTCTATCTAGAACATCATTTTTTTAAAGTGAGTTGTACCCATATACTTACACATCCCTTCATACTAAAATATAAAATAAACCTCTCCGCTCAATAATTATTTACATTTTTCTCCTAAATTTTTATCTAACCAGTCTCGAACAAAAATAAATAAAATTATTTCTCATTCTCTCGTTTTCATACATTGTATTTCATTTTTATACCTTGTGTTATAATAATCATTTACAATTCTCTCCTAAACTTTATCCCCGTAATGAGAGTAGATTTGATATTATAAATTTAATTATCAAAAAATAATATATATTATAGCTATCAAATACTTATATATAATTAGATTGATATTATGATAATGTTAATATATATTTACAAAATTTATCCCCTCGTAATGAGATTTATCAAGTCCTCACAAAGTAGATTTGATATCATATATAATAGTTATCAAAAATATATAGATCTCATATATTATAATAGTTATCAAATACTTATATATTATATATATATATATATTATATATTTATATATATAAGTAGATTGATTTATGATAGTAGTTAATATATATTTGTAGATTTTTTATTATAAAAACATTATATTTTTTTTAATGGATTTTTTTTATTTTCTTTTTTTGGTAGGTAAGATTCATGGGGATTTGAACCAGTGACCTATTACACATAATGCTTTAACAATGCACCCATTCACCATTAATCCAAAGCCCCATGGGCTAACTTTGTTTTTTCATTTTCATTTTCCATATCTCCATGCATTAGGGAAATAATGCATTATTTCATTCTTAGTTGATGTTCTAACAAATTTAATAGAAATCTTGTTGTTAAGGTCCTAAAAAAAACCATTAATTTTGAAAAATACCTAGTATTACTTCATAAAATATCTTGAAATTTATTTCCAATTTTTTTTTTTTACAATTCACTTCTTATAACTCAATATTCATGATCTTTGATATCTAATTTGGCTTGTCCTTATCTATTATTATAATAAGAAAAACCTTGTAAAGTCTCTATCCAATATGCATTCCTCCTTTACACTCTACATAGTTATGATATTTTGTTAGAGATGTACCATTAGAGTCCTTGTAGCCTTCCATTCTTTTCTAAGCCTTGTATCAAACTCTAATTAAAAAATATATCTTTAATAATATCCAAACTAAAATAAACACTAATAAATAGAATCATATGAAGAATTGGGAAGGGAGAGATGGAGTTCACGCTGAGCATTTGGTTTTTTTCCTCTATGAAGCTTCGCTATGCATTGTCATTGAAAATGAGCTTGATACTGGGATCGAGGGTGTGCCAAGGAATGGAGATTATGAGATCATATTTCTCCATGGTTATGGATGAGGGATCAATATGGTTCTGTCTGTAGTCAGAAATGGTCACCTTCCTGTCACAGAATGCCTTCGTCCCAAGAGGCAAGTAAAGGCTAAGTCATGTGGAAGACACCCTCGACTGGGCTCGTAATGAGAATGAAGTCAAGATTTAAAGGTTAAGCAAGTTCTTCAAAGCTTGTGTCATTGGCAAAGGCTTGGCACATTTGGAGGGATCGTGGGGGGTTAGCACTGTAGGGTTGTTGCCTGAATACTTTCTTCCTTCAGATCTGAGCTCATATGCATGCACAATCATGAGGGGAATGTGGTCCGCAGTGGAGTAGATGCTTGTGTGCAATTCTGACATGATTTCACAATTAGATCACTCTCAAATTCTTAGTTCTAAGCCATACGAAAGACAAGAAGAGCCAAATCAGGAAACCTTCCAAATCTTTATTAAGAAACCAAATGGGAAGTCCTCCCTATTTTGGGTCACTGATTCAGATACAGTAATAAATCCAAAGTTGAACATTGAAATTAGACTGGGCATTCACATAAATTTCCAATGCCTTCTTTTTTAAGGAAAGTTGCTTCAGTATTCTTATCAAGTGAGGGATTATTGCATCTCTAAAGCTCCACTAGAATCATAAACCTGAGGTTGCATGGAGGTGCTTCGAGACATCCTAGAAACCCTGCAAAGGAAAGGCTCCAATCCAATAGATCTGCCCCAATACAAGCCAGAACCCTACATGATTGAACAAATGAAATAAGTACCTTCCATGGAGGTTAATCTATTAGAGGTAAACAATTTTTTCTCTGCTCTCCAATCTAGAGTTGTGATTTGTAGATTCAACGGTTTTTTGCCTCGATTTGAAGTGTTGCACTAGTGGGCCTTTTCAAATTGGACACCCAACTGTGATATTTATCTATGTTCCAAGGGTTTCTTTATTGTTTATTGTGACACTCGTGAAGATTGGGAAACAGTAATGAAAGATGGGCCCTGGTTCTTTGGAAGAGTTGGGTTCTTCATTACTCCTTGGTTCCCAAATTTTGATGCCACAAAAATGGTGGTCTCAACAATGTCATTCTGGGTGAGATTGCCAAACCTTCCTCTTCCTTTCTAGCACCACAAGGTCTTAAGAGGAAATTAAGACTATTTTAGGAACATTCAAAAGGATCAACCTTGAAAGATTAGAGAAAGGCCTTTTCACCTTTGCCAGAATATGTGTTGAAATAGAATTTAGTAAAGGCCTACTAGATTATATTCAGCTGAAACACAAAAACGTACAATGGACCCAATTGTTAGATTATGAAATATGACATTCAGATGTCCTATATGTTACCAAACAAGACTGTCACCTACAAAACATATGTCCACGAGAAAAAAAATATGCCAAAAAAAGGGGGCAGACTAGAGAAACAAAAGGATGGCAGACTTTTGAGCTCTACCTCTCAGAGGAGAAAGAAGAGGAAACCATGGAGAATCCTACAAACCAAGAAAAAGGGGTGTAGCAGCTTAGTATGGCAATGAACCATATGCATAAGGACACTGAATCAAAAGAATTACAAGTATCAAAACAACATAAAAAGGAGGCATACAACAAAAATGTGATAGGGGGTATAAAGAGATCTCATGTTTCAGAGAGCTTAGGCTCAGACAAAGAAACCTCATTGTAGACATTAGGAAATGAATTAGCAGTGGTTTCAGTTGATCTGAACCCAAGTGATTGGCAAAAGGCTCAGAAAATGAAAAAGAAAAAGGAGAAGTAAATGTGATTATTATCACACTTAACTTCAAAATTTGTAATGTAATTTTTACTATTTTCCCCTCATATAAGTCAAAAATCTAGAAGCTTATCTTACCAAATACCTTCAACACATAAAAATTGTAACTCTATTCCTTGTTTTCAAAATAAATAAAATAATTTTTTCCTTAAAGAAAAAACTAAAATAAACGACGACTAAATGATATGAGTTGAAAGCACAATTTACCTAAAAATACAAAACCTAAAAATAAAAAGAGAAACTTCACTTTCATAACTTGACTCCCATCTCATAATATTTTATTATCCATCACTCTATTACACATTAAAATGTAATCCAAATTATGCGAACATCCTAAAACACTAGAAATTTGAAAATTTTACCTTTATCACTTGACTCCATCACATAATATTTATTATCCATCACTCTATAATACATTAAAATTAAATGGAAGTACAAAGATTCACATTCAAATTATCACCCATCATATAATATAAGATTAATGTGTCACTTTTCCCCAGACCCTATGGTTTGTGAAACTTTGTCAATGGTGGAGGTAAGGGTTATTAGGAGCCTATCCATGGGAGGAACGAAATGCAAGAATATTTGAAGGGCGAGTTAGGTAAACATCGGCTCTTCAAGGAATTATTCTTAAAAACATTTGGGAAATGGTTCTCTCTGCCATTCCTCCTTGGGAGGAGGAACAAACGAGTGATCTAGAGGTTAATGCACTGAAAAGGCTTGAGATTTCACATCAAATGTGGGTCTGTGGGTCTCTACTCTCGCTAAAAACATAGTATACAAAGAAAAGGGTATTAGTACTTTTATGCATTTTTTTTTTAAATTTTGTTCAAATAAGTTTTGTTGGAGCTTCAAAAGGAAATCTAAGTCTAGCAGGGTATGGGGAATTACCAGAGATGTTTGCTCAGATCCACTACACGTCTATGCATTCTTATGTGGTTTTTCATCAAACAACATGTCAGAATTTGAGGTGTTGGAGAGAGGTTTACGCATAGCCATGAGAGAAGGTTTTTGCCTCACATAGGTTCATAAAGACTCAAAATTGGTCATAAAAAAAAGTTTCTAAAATACTTCAAAGACATTCGATGAATATAATCATTCATAGCTAGCATCTACAAGCAGTGGTGAGTAGCATTAAAGTTATGTTGGACAACTTTGATTATGCAATCCCAAAACACGCGGTGGGAAGGCAATCAAGTACTCGATGCTTTGGCAAATTGGCACGCGGTGGGAAGGCAATCAAGTAGTCGATGCTTTGGCAAATTGGCATTGTCGGAATGACCACGTAGCTTTGGACGAACCTTGGTCGATGAAGAATGGGAAAAAGGAGATTGAGGAGCTAAATAAGTATATAATACATGATCAATTAAGTGTGGATGTCCCAATCCCCGATGGGGGTGTCTCCCCACAAAATGGTATAACCTCTGCCCAGCCCGACAACAAGCACCAACGACAAGTTTTTCCAAGGGATACAACAATAATGACCATGCATAAAACATGGGTGGCCAACAAGGTGGCGGCTCGAGGATGGTGAAGAGCATTACACTTGATAGAGCAAGGTGCAAGCATGGCAAGAGTGTATACCATTTGGAGGTATCCATATTAGGTACTCTATACGTCTTAAATGCCCACAACATGATGCATCAACTATTAAGCGTGGTATAATTCCTTTATTCCATTCTCTCTGTTAGTTTGGAGATGGGTTTCCCTGCTCAGGGCAGATTGGATGCCTCTGCGTCACTATATGACAACCAAGTAATTTTCATTAATGAGCAAATTATGGCTCATAGTCTCCCAACGAAGTCATCCAGTTGCATTCTCTACATCTAGCCAACGATGGACTCGTCTGCTACCTCTCTCATATTACAGTGGCCATATATTTGCATGGCTAAGGCCTTAGATTTTATGAACATGCCCTCTGGAACTTCCCAACAATTCCATTGAAGTGATGGTCATTGGCGAATTTGTTTCAAGGACCTCCCTTTCCTGTTTCGTGAGCGGCAGGGTGGAGGTATTGCTTACTACTCTATTTCTTCTTTTAAACTCAAGTCTTTGTTGTGCTACATTATTGTTGGGAGCTCGTTGGTTAGTAGAGCGATTTGCAAGTCCTGTTTTTTTTCATGGTGTTTGTATAGTTCAATCAGTGCCTTCTTATGGTCGAAGTGTTGTTTTATCTTACGTCCTCAGTGGCTTCTATTCAAGTTAACTACATTAGTGTTGCAAGTTGGGTTGTCGAGAATTCTCATTCTAGTTGTGCGTCGTTATTTAAAAGTGGGGTTGACAAGGATTCATTTACGACCACTTGATAATTATTTAGGTAGTCCATTGTCTCATATTACGGTGGCTATTTCTCCATTTGGTCAATGTTTTTTGTCCTTTTCTTACACAATTCTAGGTCTATACCCTCGTTTGAGCTCGTTGTTGTCCTCCCCTCGGTGGCTCATGAAAACGTGAACCCTACAGGGATCTTTCCTTGTCTAGTCTTGGTTTGTGGAGTTTGGTACTCAAGTACCTTCAAAATATGGTTTTAAAAGGGTCCTCATCAAATGTTTAAGCATTCACTACAAAGTCTCTATGCAACCTTCATGCTTTCATATACTCCCTTCATTTCCTCTGGTTTTGCCTCGTTAGTAATGTAGGTTTTAATTAACATGTACATAAATTCCCTGCAAATGAATTCTTAAAAACATAAAATATACAATGGCAAAAATATAAAACAAATACACAGAGATTTTCCCTTGGATCCCAAAATTGAGCCTATTAGATTGATTTTTCATTATATTCATTTCAATGTTACAATGCATGTATATACATGTCGAAGCATTCATAAACTCCAGTCCATTACCCCTAGGTTAGAACATAACCGTAGTTCTTTTCACTGGATCTACAAAATACCATGGCAAAAAATCATCATGCCTAAAACCATGTGTGACCCATGCACAAAATCATAGGTAGGTCTGCCCACCTAATATAGTGTCAATAAAAAAAATTCCAAGGGCGTTGCCCTAAACCCCATACAGGGGGGCCACTGCCCCCGTGAAAGCCCCTGACAAGGGGGTGTGGCCCCCATGTTGTGCCTAGCTCAACGAAAATGGGGGTGATATTGTGAACCTGCCGCCCCCCCCCCCGGGGCTGCGTGTGATTAATCGTGGAAAGAATATAACACACACCCAACAAGTAAGTTTAACTACCAAATTGATTTTTCATTATATTCATTTCAATGTTACAATACATATATATACATGTCGAAGCATTCATAAACTCTAGTTCATTACCCCCAGGATTAGAACATAATCGTAGTTCTCTTCACTGGATCTACAAAATACCATGGCAAAAAATCATCGTGCCTAAAACCATGTGTGACCCATGTACAAAATCATAGGTAAGTTTGCCCACCTAATATAGTGTCAAAAAATATTTTCCCAAGGCGTTGCCCCAAACCCCATACAGGGGGGCTACCTCCCCGTTGAAAGCTCCCGACAAGGGGGTGCGGCGCCTAGCTCAACGAACATGGGGGCAATCTTGTGACCTCCCCCACCCCCTCGCGTGTGATTAGTCGTGGAAAGAATATAACACACCCAACAAGTGAGTTTTCTTTAATGAGTCGTTCAACCACAAGTCCTACCAACTTGTTTGGCAGGTTTATTCTCCTTGTGGCACCGAGGCTAGGCACTTCCTCTCACATAAGAGGAGACTCAGGGTCCTCTGCCTCGCGACACGAGAGGTTATTTGGTTGGGAAATCCTTGGGGTCCTCTTCCTCACGGCACAAGAGGTTATTTGGTTGGGAAATCCTTACCAACTTTTTCGATACGACAGTACGCAAAGAAATTCTTCAACAAGAGGCCAAGGAATTTGGTGATCAAGTTGGGGAAGTTTCATATGAGGCAAATTCACTTCTTACATTCCATTACTCATCACCATCAAATGGAAACTTTTCTTAGTATGGTCATAAGAAATAAGTAGGTAGACAACTACAAACTTTTTGTAGGTCAAGGAGACATCAAGTGCATTCTCAAGGACATCAAATACAACTTGGATGACATAGTTGTTCGGTTGTCTAACATCGAACACTATGTAGTTTCCAACTCAAACACCAAGTCAAATGAGCACCAAGAAGGTCCTGTGGTCATCAATGAACCAGTACAAGCCCTCCCCTCAAGTCAACTCAACTCTTTCATCACCTATTAGAATTTTGGACTAAGGAGTTCAAATAGAAATCGACATGCTAGCTTTATTTGAAGGTAAAGTTTCTCTTGGTTTTGAACAATTTTGTCTCCTTTATTATATCTACTTGTACATAGTTAATAGTTTATTGTTTATATCTAGTTGTTAATAGTATAAATAACTAGTTATCAAAGCTAGTTCTTCGTCCCTATATCCCCTTCACTTTCACCCTATATCCTCTTCATTTTCATAGTTTGAGTGATGTAAAATCCACAAAAATGTTTTTGCACCCAAAAATAACAAAGTGTGGAAATGTAAATTTTGAAGCCATTGTAAACTTTTTTTTTTGCCATTAATAGAAATCCAATGAGAAATTTAAAAAATAAAATAAAATAAAATAAAAAAACACGCCATCCATTTACACTAAATGTCTAGAGCAGTCCCCTCATTTGCTTATTATATTTAAGAAGGTTATAGAAGGTCACTCAACTTCTCATCATCGTTTGAACTCTGATCAATCTGAATAGGCTTGAGGGTCAATTAGCTTCTAGTGATCCCTTAAACTTTGTGCAACAATTTAGATTGGCTTAAATTTTAAGATAGCAATTGATATCATATTTGTTGTTTAGTTCTGATAAAGTCCATTATAATCGTTTTTTCTCTTTGAATTTCTTCGATATTTTTGGAGATAACTCTCCATCAGTAATCAATACTTTTGAAGGTGATAGTTTAACAATTAATTTTAAAATTAAAATTTAATGTAAATTTAAAAGTACATTTTCATGGTATAATTTTATATCCTTTGTAACCAATTATTACATTAAATTTCAAAATACATTTTCATGGTATAATTTTATTCTTAATAACTACAAATATAAAATATCCTTTGCAACCAATTAGTAATAACAATCACATATAAAAATTTAATGTGGAGATATAAAGTGCATTCTAAAATAAAAATTTTCATTACATGAATTATTTTATATGCACGTAATAATTATTTAATATGAATATACAAGGATATTTTATAAAATTTCATTTCATTTTTACATTAAAATATAAGTTAAATGATTTGTGATTTTTTAATTGTTCTGATAAACTCCATCATCTCTCTACTTTTTCACGTTTTCCATCATTTTTATTTAATGCGAACAACAAAAAAATATTTTCATTTTCACATTTAAATATTATAATTTTTATTAATAAAAATATAAAAAAATAATTAGGAAATTTATTTCCTTTTTCCATAAAATATACTCATTTTCAATTAGTGTATTTATTTTTATTACAAATTAAAAATATATTTAGGGATATAATTTCATTTTCCATCAAAATATAAAATAACAACTTTATTATCCCACCATTAATTTGAAAATGTCCCATTTTCACATCTGAATGTTATAATTTTTATTAGAGAGATAAAAATAACAAACGTATTCCACCATTAATTTTAAAATTTCAATAGATAAAATTTATTCAAAATTAAATTAATATTTGTGACCGTAAGGGAATCATTTTTTATTACAATTTAATTATTAAGAAAAAAATCAAGTATCCATACGAGGTTAGCGTTACGTTAAACATCTCATTAAAATCGCCTAAAAAATAAATAGTTTATTGAGATATTATTATAAAGACGTTAATATTACTATTTACTATTAAAATTACATCAATATTAAGTTAATAGAGATTTTTTTATTAGCCGTACAAATATTACATAAAAAATAGCATTTGTACTTTGCATTATATGCTCAAGTTAATATAGTTATCTTATTATTTTTTAATTTCAAGTAATAAATTATATCGAAATTAAGTTATTATATATACCTTATCTTGATTCCGTTGAACAGCGATCGTTGATATTGATATTGATAATGATAATAATGTTTATTTTCCACAAAAACATGCGACTTAGACAAAATTAAATTAAAATAATCTGAACAGTATATACTTTCAGAAAGTCATTTCAATTAATTAATTTTTCAAATGTAAACATTTGATAATTGACCATATTGCTCACAAAATGATATGGGGGAACATGTGGGGAAGAGAAGAGTCAGCAGTCTATTAAAATAATTTAAAATCTAAATAGCAAATTGCTAGCATTTTATGTAAGCTGACAAATATGGCATTCCTAACTCGCCAAGACATGTGGGGAACAAAAGAGTCAGCCATCCATAAAGTAACTTAAAACCGGGCAGCAAATTTCTAGCATTTTATGTAACGTATCCAATATGGCATTCCTGACCGGCCACATATAGCATCATCACCATAAACATAGCAAGTACTTAACATCTTATGTCAAGTCAGATAGCCATAAATATAGCATTTATGACAAACGTTTTAACAGAAAATAGAGAGAAGGCACCGCCAATATCATAGACAAATGTGGCAACATAACCAAACACACACAAGCATTACTGATTATCCCTTTGCTTTATCATAGATAAATATAGCAACATAGCAGAACACCGCCTTTTAAAAGGCACTTTCAGCTGATAATTCCAACTCCAGTCGCTCCAAAATTGGAAATGACTATTCTTACACAACTTTGCAACGCGTCCAGATAAAGAAATACACCCCAATCTCCACTAGCTAAATTTAGAGTGGTCTCTCTATCACAATTCCCGATATAGAGATTTGTTAAAACAATATTCTTATTTCAGCCCGTTCAAATAATTAATTAACCATTTTGGTTTTTCTTTAATTAATCTCAGCCATCGTCATAATCCCACCGCCCCAATCACAATCCGTAATCATCAACTTTTCTGGTTTGTCGCAGTAAAAACCACTCAATACAACGACTGAAAACTAAGTTTACAAATATAAAATAATCTTAACACCTCAAATTTCACCTAATTACCTACCATTAGAACAAAGACACCTCACCTGACGCTTACCCTTCCCACTTGACCCTTTACCAGAGGGTCCCTCCACCCATCCTTTGCTTCTGCTACACGAAATTGACTCGGCTACCCATCGCCATCTCACCACCTCCCACCTCACGTTTGTCCACGTCATACCCCACAATACAAAGTAAAATTCCACATCATGATATCACAAAGTAAAATTCCAGATTATGATATTACAAAAAAGACTCCCAAATACTTTTTACCGCACCCCTCACAAATCAAAGTCCAACAGTAATTATTATGTCATGAACTCACTGCTCAACATTTCCATACATGGGATTACATATATAATTAAAAATTTAAGCGCTGTTACAAAACAATGGCTTGGCTTTACAGATTTGACTTTATCCAAAATAGTTGGATATCATAATTGTGTATAGATATATATCTATCTAAAGTATATATACAGAAATACTGACAGACAATCGACTAGTTTAAGCTACGATGACCTGGTAATCATTCGACCTGTACAATCCTTGTGCAGGCCAATTAAGAAAATGCTTCATCTGGATCTTTCAATTCAGATGCTTGTGACTTCTTCACCTTTACAGAAGAAAAGAGTAAATAGAAAATTAATATATACTGTTATATATATACCTGCAATAACGTTATACCACTCTGCTGTTACTGTTGAACGGTTTACACCATGCAAGCTAGCTGAAACTGCTGCTACTGCTTGACTTTGTTTGAAGAAGCAGAGAATCGAACCTGGGTCTCTCAGCTTAGACCCCTGCAAAAATACATATATATTGTTGTCGAATTTGTTGCTGCACGCAAAACAATCCTTTAATCCTTTCGCGAGCTGTATATAAAAGCCCAACAAAATCAAGAAACTATAGCTGCATACATTTTGCTTGTCGGATAAAAATTGGTTCTCTCAAACAGAGGTCCAAAATCCCCAAAAATAAATTGTAAAGCATAAACTACTTAATGATCAAGGGGTCAATTTCCACCTAGCCCCAATCCCCCTGACTGTACAGATATGGTTTTCTACAGATACACCCAAAAAAATAGCTTGAAGAATATGTTAATTTTACTACTTAACCAGCTCATTAACCCAACCGAGATCAGGGGATTCAGCGTTGGTGTTATCGGGATTCTCCCGGCTTAGTCTGCTGTAGATCTTTGCACGCAGTTCTCGGCCGGACTCGACCCTCTGCAGTGGCTCCTCTTCCGCGAAGAATTCGGAGTCCCAGTTCTTGTCCCACCTTGACTTTGTGGGAGTCGATGGAAGACTGTAAGAGCAATGTCGCAGGTTTGAAGCCCGGGGAGAGCAGCTTCTGTGCAATGCAGCGTAGGAAGCTTCAGCTTGAAGCCATTGAGAAGGTCCTGTAGGGACTGTCGGCGTTGATGATCCCCCACCATTTAACTCCAAGCCTTGTAGTGAGCCTATCAGATCTGAGACTGCGTTGGACGGAGACTGACAAGAGCCATCGTTGGACAGAGAAGATACTGGGCTCGATAGGCCTCTGGAATCATTTGTCGTTGGAATTGTTATGGAATGATGGCGCCGGCTACCCTGCAGACCAAATGAGGGATGGACTACAGGACTGGGCGAGAGAGATGAGGCGTCCATGTTCACGAAATTGAAAGGTTTGTGATGCAAGGGTTTGTTACCGGCAGCAACAGGTGATGAGTTCGGAACCCCGTAAGTCCAATTGGGGGAAGATTCACGCGGTGAACTAGAAGGCGACAGCGGTGGCGAGAGTGGAGGCGGCGAATGGGCATGTCCAACGAGAGTTGATGTAGGGGATGAGATTTGAAGCTGCGACGTGCAGGAAAGATTTGACTTGCTGCACAAGTATCCCCGGGGAGAAGAACCCCCGGTCTGGGAACCATCGAAATAGCCTCCTCCGTTTCCGAAATGGTTCACAGGACTTGAACCTCCACCATCGTAAGCAGCTACAGCAAGGGCCCCGTCGAACGAAACAGCATGACGAAGATTTGAACCCTCGTGATTCTTTGACTGGAAGCCATTCCTCGAACCGACTGAGGCTCCAGGCAAAAGACGCAGCTGCTCAGGTGTATGAGCAAAGAAACAAACCCTGCGACGGCAATTGCGCCCGTCTTTGCAGGGCTGGGTTCGGTAGCGGGCCGGATGAAGCCAGCATTCGAAGACCCCGTGAGCAAATTCGCAGGCATCCCCACGCCTGCAGCTTCCTTTTCTGAAATCCGGACAGGCGGTTCCAGAATAATGAAACCGCCTCGGATCTCTCCGTCTCGCTTTCTCCCCGGGGTGTGCAAACGGGCATTCAGTCCAATCGTGGCTTCTTCCTCTCATACATCTGCGCACCTTGAACTCATACATCCGAAACTCGTCGCAAGAATACGCGTCCACAGCAGGCCAGGAGGCCTCATCTTCATTGTTCGACGGCAGGTACTTCTGAAACGCTGCTAGCGAGGATCCAACCATGGCTCCAACATGAGTATTACCGGCCATCTGCACCGACAAAAAAGCCTCATCTTTCAAGGCCTCTGACCACGATCCTGCAAAGCTATCATGGTGGAAATCGTCGCTGCGATAAGACGACGGGTTCGAGCCGAAGGAAAGACTCTTAGGAAATAAGCACCGTGTGTCATTGCTGCTGAAATTGAAACCCTCAGCGCCTGGTTGCGACTGCTCTATCAACAAATCCGACCCCTGGAACTCGACGCCGCTTACAAAGTCGACGGCATTGGCGTAACCATTGCTATCGCTGAAGAAAGAAGCCCCAGGCATGAAGGAATCCAACGACAGAGCCTGGCACTCCTCTGATGAGACTCCGGGCATTTTCAGGCTAACAGAAACTCTTCACAAAACCCAAAATGCGCTTAAGCTCGCTGGTCTAGAGTTCGAAACTCGAAGCAATTTAAGTATAATAACGATAAAACCGCTCAGCATTCAGGAAAGCTTTGAAGCTGAAGAACTGAGCCATTGTGAGATCACCAGTTCGAATCCAGCAGCTAAAAATGAAACTTAAAAACTTACTTACTTGCAGGCAGCACAGCGCGGAGCCCCTCCATGAGCAGCAAAGAAGATCTTGCACGAAAAATATGAAGGGAAAACAAAGAATATAAAGTTGTAGTGCGTTGCTTAATTAGCACTAATTAGTGGATTAAACTCTTGGGATTAACTATTATCTTTGCTTTACCCTTCGACATGAGTCGGTGGATGTCGATCGTGTATACGGTGTATAAATACGACGACCTACGGAAGTTTTTCCCGTCTACCGCGTATTTCTTGGTTTCCGTCGGTTGACGTGAACGACGATGATTTTTTAGCGGGCCACGTCAGCGCTAGCGAACTGACGCGAGCTTCGATACAGTTGTTGGTGGTGTCGTTGGCATCGCACGTGTCTCGTACCACGGTCCGACGCCCCGGTCACCTGAGCTTCGGTCCTCGGAGGCCGCTGTGGCGTCGCAATCGGTCCTTGTAGGTGGTCACATGCATTCAACCTTTAACTAAAACTTCGATCATCACCTAGGTGGTCACATGCATTCAACCTTTAACTAAAAGTCCGATCATCACCTAAACAAAGAAGGAATATGAGTGTTAATGTGGAACCAAAGAGAGAGATTGTCGTGTTGTGGTTAAGTGGTAAATTGGTGGGAGTTTTTCTCGATGAGTTTAACTTCAATTTATTTTTAAAATCTTTATAAGTACACCTTTCAAGAAAGTAGTTTTAATATTTATTATTACCATCCAATTTTAAGGTCACGGTCAAGCCAGACACCAAATTGGTGTATGAGACCCTTTGTTTGTGGGACAAGGAGGTGACTAAATTGGTGTATGAAACCCCTCGTTTGTGGGACAAGGGACTCACTTCTGTGCAACGATTTAAGTCTACAAAGGTATACATACTCTACCCCCCTTGGTGTATGAGACCCTTTGCTTGTGGGACAAGGAGGTGACTAAATTGGTGTATGAGACCCTTTGTTTGTGGGACAAGGGACTCACTTCTGCGCAACGATTTGACTACTAAGTCTACGAAGGCATACATACTCTACCCCCCTCTGGTTTTGAACCTATGGCTCTTACAAGGAAACACATGCACCATTAGGCCCTCAATAACTTCGATTTTATTTTGCCCTAATCTTTGTAGGCATGAATAGTCATGATAGTGGAAGCCCTAGAAGGATTATAAAATGAAGAAATTGCTAGCAATGTAAGTAGAGTTAGATGAGAAGTCAAATTCTCTCTCTGTGAGACTAGTGAATTGATTAAGAGCCAAGCGAGAAGAAGATATGATCATGGAGAGACCTTAAGAAGCAACTCCAAACAATTGTGTGGTGATCATGACTTATTTTCCTAGTGATCAATGACTAACCCTCCATTTGAGAGTTATGATATAAATATGTATTTGATACCCATGAGGTGTAGTGTGGGGTTTAGTCCCCGCCAGGTCAAAGGTTCAAATCTCATGGGGAGGGATTGAGGATGAGAGCCACCTTTGGGGGAATTAAACTATCCCAAGGGACATCCAAACTCGACCAAGCATTGCACAATCTTGGTGATATCATCCCACTAGTGGGAAAATCATTATTCCATCCATCATTGGGGTTAGCCCCAACCTAGGCTTAGCCTAGTTCGAAAAAAATAAAAAATAAAAAGAAAGAAAGAAAGTTAGCGAAAGCAGTAGAAACATTTTAAAATGAAGAGTTATTTGAATAAATTCAATGCAAGTAGAGTTAGATGATAAGTCAAATTCTATGTTTGTGAGACTAGTGAATTGATTAAGAGCCCAGTGAGAAAAAGAAGAAGAATATATAATCATGGAGACACCTTAAGAGACAACTCCAAACAATTGTGTAGTGAACACGTTTTATTGCCCTAGTGCCAATGATTGACCTTCCATTTGAGAGTTGTGATATAAATATGTATTTGATGTCTTCCTCTATGACATGCCATAATTATGTTGGAAAGCCTCTTGCGTTTTAATATGAAGATCCATCTAAATAAATGGCTAGCAATGCAAGTAGAGTTGGAGGGAAAGTCAAATTCTATGTTTGTGAGATTAATCAATTGAATAAGAACCAAAGTGAAAAGGAAAGAATATGGACATGGAGAGACCTTAAGAGGTAACTCCAAACATTTGTGTATGATCATGGCCTACTATGCTAGTGTTAATATCTTTTCTTTCATTTGAAAGTTGTGACATGAATATATATCCGAAGTCTTTCACTATCACATGGTAATCCTACTTGAAAATCTCTTAGGTAGGTTAAAAAGGCATCATGAATTTGACAGCGCATATTCAAAGTCAATTTAGGTTCCAATGGAAAGATTTTAGAAAGAGAAATGGGGAAAAAGGAAAGGAAAACTTTTTATTAATTGAGTCAATACAACCTCCATCAATGGTAAACCTTTCAAGGAAATAGAGAGATATTTGAAAGAAAAATGGGGAAAATGTTTTATGTCATTAATGAGATATTTTAGATATTTTTAGAGGCTTTTATATGTCCTTGAAAATTGGAAATGTGAGTGGCATGTCCTAGTAAGAAAGCAAGTGATCATTTTCTCCTTGTGACCAATCAATGATTATGTTAATAGGAAACACCATGCCCTTGTCGATGTTGTCATTTGGCATAGAGAACATGGAATACTAGGATTTATACACTACAATAAACTAGCGCTCATAAAAATTATGGTGTGCTTGTCAGTGTAAACTAATCCTTGGAGATTAACTTCATGTTGAAATATCATGCCAAATTATGATTCTGCAATTTGGTATAAGCACGAACACCTTAACAACTTTAGCTAGCCTACATAGACTGCAAAAACCACACTATTAGGCAATAGCAATTGTTATCTATCTTATATTTTGTTGTAAGATCATATAGAATAGTGCGTGTTCAATAAATAAATAAAAGAGATAAAGAGTTGAGAAAGGTTTACATGAGGAGTTACAACTTAGGTAGAGTTACTAAAACACATGTCTACGTGGTGGGCATATAAATTGAAGATAAAAACATTGCATTGGTGAAGAAAAAGTTGCTTACAAAGTAGATTTATAGTGTAAAAACTTGAGGAAATATTTGTATCAAGGGGAATTTGATTCTTTCTTGACGCATGATAAATCCGAAGTTAAAGGTGTATTTACACTAGAGTATTCAAACCATTTGGAAACTAATATTACCTAATCATTATTAAGTTCATATATGTATGAAAGCACATGTGGTTATTAGCATTAGCACTATCTCTCTGTAATGTTAATTTGCAAATCACTACACATAGTAGTTAATGATGGTCAGAAATAAGGTGCCTTGACAACTTCATGAATTCATATTGCTAAAAACCCATTAAACATATATTTCTCTAAACTTATTCATGAATGTGTTGATGGTCAAAAATGGCCTCATCGGCATGTAAGGGAGACCACCTGGTCAGAGCACCAACTAAGCTCTTATCTAATTGGTGTAGTGGTTATGATTGGTTTAACGAGGTCCATTTATCGTCTCTCTGTATCTATTGGCTTATAGTATGTCTATTACTTTCCAATAGAAAAAAAAAGAAATCAGATCTGCCCTCTTGCAAGAAAGTGATGTTTAAGCTAACTTTAAGGCTCAGCCAAACTGCAACTAAGTTTTTCCCCTGTGTGAGGGGACTTTTAGAATGCAGAATTTAAATCTAAATGCATATTTAATCTAACATGCAAACAAAACTAATCTTATCTGGAATTGAGAAAATGATATCTCTCTCGCAATTCAAGAGTAAATGAACTAACTAATAAGGGGAAGAGGATTGTTTATATGATTGAATTCATTATATAATTTTCATCAATTAACGAAGTAGTTCATTCAATTAATAAAAGGGAAAACAAAATGGGAATGTATTAAACAATAAATAGTTATTTCTTAATGCATTTCTATTTCAATGAATTCGTAATAATTCTAATTTTGTTTTGTTCCTCAAAGATAACTCTTACAGAACTTTAATAGCGTAAAACAATCGATATGACAATAGTTCTCAATATCAGAATGTCATACACAATTTAGAACAAGAATTAAAATCAACTGCAGAAATTATGATAAAAAGTGGTTAATCTACATCTCAAACAATAGTGCACACTAAATAAAAATTAATTAAAAACATACCAAAATCTCATTACAAGAATTTGCAATCCTTGAGTAGTTTTAGCTCATTGGAGAAATTGTCAACAATAATGCAAAACAAGCTTCTCTTTCAGAACTAAAAATACTCTCTCTCTCCATAATTCAACTCACAATACATTACAATAGTGCAAATGCACAACAAGAAAAGCCATGGAGTTTTTCCCAAACCTTGTATATGAAGTTTTCCCCTTACCTATATCTATAATCTCCTATTACAGTGTTTTCAGAGTCTATAGTTGCATAGAAGAGGAACCCTTTTCTCATTCTCAAAACCGCTATTTAATAATTACAAGAAACCTTCAAAATAGAGAATTGTTGATAATAGTTTTCCAGATCCTAAATTAGAGCTGCAAATTCTCCATTATTCTGTTTGTTGATCTCTTGCTACAAACCAATCAAAGCCAAAACAAAAATAAATTATTTTGCAAATCAGAAATTAAAAAAACAAACTCTCATGAAATTGCTAAATTAAAATAAATAAAATCCAAAGAAATTCCATGCTATGATTGCTTCTGATGGATTTGATTAGATTTTGAGTCATGCTGGAGAATGAATTAGTGACAACAGTTTTCCCAAGCTAAGGAAATTTGTCCAAATCAAAATTTGGAGAAACTAATTGTTGTTGCAAATTCGTCATTTTGCCTTCTGCTAAATTTTTGGGTCATTAAATGATTGAATATGCTAAACTTATCATTCCCAGATTATTCCCTTGAATCTTAGCTTCCCAACGAGCTATTGTGAACCTCATTTAGCTAAGTAAATCTCAACTTATGAGCCTCCAAAGTTGAAGTGTCAAAACTGCCAACATTTTAAAAGTGCATGCCTAGACAAAAATTGGGAAATTTTAATTAAAATTTTTAATCGGGTAATTAAACTAAATTAATAATATACTTAACTATAATAATTATAATTAAAAAAATAAATTAATTAGCATTAATTAATGTTAAAATTAATTAAATTAAATTAAATTAAATTATATAACAAATTAATAAAATTATAGAATTTAAATAAATTACAAATTAATTAATGTTAATTTTAAAAAATATTAACTTAAAATTAAATTAATCACAAAGTTATTTTTAAAGATTCCCATAGTGGCTTTTTGGGAGCTCTTTAGGAGTCGTAAAAATTGATATGAGGAGGACTTTTATATGTGAAGTGGGGAGGAATAAGGAAAAGGAGGGATAAGGGATTTGGGAAGTGAATTTTGGAGTTGAGATTTACAGGGATTAAAAAGAGCTATGAAACGAATATGGTTTTTGATGTCTTGAAGTAGGAGAGGGAGAGGAAGGATTTTTTTTTAGAGTATTAAAATTTTGGAGGAGGAATAAGTTTTGGGACTAATTAAAATAGAAGTTTTGAAATGAATAAGTGTTGAGGTTATTAAATGTTGGGAAGTTATTAAATAGGTTATTGGGTTATATATATTTTGAAGGGTTTTAAAAAAATGGGTGTTATGATATAGAATAATGTTGAGGTCTTGAAAATGTTAGGATATTCTAATGCATATGAAATAAATAAGTATAACTTGGTCTAGTGTACAGTTAGGTGAAGTGTGTTTCTTTAATATGTACATTTTGTAACTTACAATCTGACGCTCACGATATGTTCTAAATATGAAGTGATCTGACGGTTCATTCTCTCCTTGGTATTACTGACACTTGATTCGTGGCTTAACACTCGATTGTGTTGAAAATGCAACAAGATGATGGAGCTTAGTGAAAAGAAGTCGCCTTCACTAAGTGGTCCCGTAGGCTATTTTTGGCGTAAAATCTATTTTTAGACATATAGATCATGGTCTATGAGTTGTAGGATGCTATTTGTGGATAATTGGTCATGTTGGTAAAAATAGATGGACTTCTATTTTTAGACATATGGGCGGAGTCTATTTTTAGACTACCAGTCTAAATATAGAACAGTCGAATATTATTAGCTCTTAATAATATTGGACTATAAAACATTATCTTATTCTCTTGGAGGCACTTCAGTTCGAAGCCTACGGATGTGGAACATGAGCAGCTGCAGAAGAAAATGTGTTTCCTTATGGGTTACTTTGAGTAATTGCATGAAGGATTTCAGTTAGAACTTCAGTGAATTGGAGTTCTGTGGAGTTGAATGAGGAGTTGATGGGTTGTGGTAACAGTTTCTGGACTTAGTTGACACTATGTTTGTAATATTTAGTCTAACTGATCAATAGACTAAGTGATAAGTGGTGTGAATTAGTTATTAATTAATTCACTAATTATTGACTCATAAAGCAACTGAAGAATACATCAGTTAACTCAGTGCATGGACAATTCAGTGGAGACAAGTGTTATAGGTGAGTGAAAGGGCAAGACAATTGTCAGTTGTGACTATAGTTGTGCATGAGATTTGCACAATCAATGGGTTGAGTATTGCCAATGAGGATTGCGTGGTATATCCAAGGGAAATACGAATTTGGATTAGTGATTCTCATCTATTCTCATGCAGGATTGCGCAGTGGAGGCATTCAAGCAGCGAAGGAGATTTGAACCTGTTATTGATTCAGATCTGAGCTAGTTTGTGTGTAACAGGTGGAGATAGTACTGAGTACCTGCGTGGAGTATTGTATTATGTATTGTTACATGTTCTCAATCAATATAATATACAAATAGTTGGGGGTTTTTAGTTTTATGTTTTCCCCGGGTACATACTGTGTTGATATGTGTGATTGATGCTTCTATGTGCGCATGCGATTGTTTCTGATTCCGCAAAATTGATGATCAATAGTAGAGGAGGTTATGTATTATGCATACATTCCGCAATAGTGTATAATCAGGATAATCTCTGTGAATAAGTGTCATATTATTCAAAATTTCTACAGATTGGTCCATGATCTCTATCTAAAGAGCATGGAGGGTCATTTTTTAGGGGATCGTTCATGAGAGAAGCTTATGTAAATTTTCTTCTTTTACATTAATAAATTGTCTAAAGTGGTCGTTTTGGCTCAAGTCCTGCACTGTTTCCCTCTTTGAGGGTTTTAACCACGTCAATAATATTGGTGTACTGATTTGTGATCTATTTGTGAGTGGTGCCATTTGGTGTTCTATCTAAGGAACTTACCTTGTAAACACCTACATGGTATTAGAGCTATTCGAGGGTCGCATCCATTGGTGATCCAAATCTGAAGCTGGTACAACTACATCCGACTGTCGTTTCTTAGATCCACTGCTTCTGACCACTTTCGGGCCAAGATGACTGCTCTATTGTGTTAGAAGCATATGTTCTAGTGAGGAACCACTTTCATTTCACGCGAAAATGTTTCTAGTAGCCCTAACTACGTCATTTTTAAGATCTAGAAGTATACAATCTTTATTTGTAGTTATAGTTATTTATCTGTCTGTTTATTTCGGTTTATAGTCCTCTATAATTTATTATTATTATTGATCTATACCTTTCATTTCTGTGTATGCGTTTTGCCCCGCGATTATGTACAATCTAGGCAGATCAGAAATAGAAAGAAATGATTTTTCTCATGTGTATGCTATTTTCCGTCGTGCTTTAGTGTGATCTTGAAAAAGCAGAAACATTGAGGAAAATATCTAGTTCCAGGGCAAATCTAACTTAATGTGTAAGGTTTGAATACTTTTGCTTGTTCGTTTGGTTTGTATGGTTTTTTTTTTTGTTTTTTAGGGGCAAAAAGGCGTTTTTCAAGTAAGCATGTACCCCAAAGCTTCAGTCACAAAAAGGAAAAACCCCTTCCTTCTTTTCAACAATTACTAACCTTTTAAACTAGCTCACTTGGTCTAAAGTTACTTTATGAAAATAGAGGTCTTGGGTTCATGTCTTTTTTTTTGTTGACTTGTTTTTTTAAAAAGCACATGTAACTTATGTTTTAAAGTTACTTTATGTAAAAGTGTTCTCACCCATTATAAAAAGTGAGTCATTTTATCTTTTATTTGAGTTACAATTTAGTGGATAACTCATAAAATATAATTGTAAAAGTGACTTTCACTTATTTATAAAAGTGGGTCACATCAAGTAATTTTTTTTTTAAAGTGTGTTAATTAGATTAAGTTTGGAAAGGGAGAGAATTTTTTTAAATATAATATTATCATCCACTTCCAAACATTTACGCGGTTCGTTGGCATCTTCAACAACTTTTCTTTAAAAAGCCATAACTTCTTCATTCGGAAGTCCTTTTCAAAGCTATTTTTTTTAATTAGCTTAATTTTTCGAGATCTTTCCATTTGAATACGTAGTTTCAGGATATATAGCTTCAATTTCTTTTAAAATGGAAATTCCATGCCTAGTTATTCTTAACAGCACCAACTACTTCCAATGGCTATCCTACATTGTGGATTTACTTAGAAGTAAAAGTCTTTATAGAATAGCCTCAGTCCAAAAGTCTAAACCTCAAGATTAAGACGAGCAAGCCAAATGGTAAAATAAGCAAGATCAAGCACGTGAGTTGATAGGGTTGTCTATTTCTCCAACCTTAGATTCCATATCGTAGAAATTGATACTCCTGATGAAGCAATGAAAAATCTCAATAAAGTTTTTGGAATAAAAAATGAAATTAGAATCCATCAACTCGAAAACGAATTACTTATGTTGGACCCCAATAATTTTTCTTCCATGGAAATTGTTTGTCCAAGTTCAAGACCCTTAGACTTCTCTTAGAAGGTGTTAAAGTTAAGAAAGAAGATGGTAGCCTTATCTATTCCATTCTTACTAAGTTAAGACCAGTTTACTCTGTGTTTGTTTCCACCTTCCATTTTACTAAATAAATCTTTATTTCTTAAGGACGAGACTACAAGTCCCCCTCTTTTGATGTCTTTCGTGATTCTTTAATAAGAGAGTAAGAAAAACTCTTACATCTTGGTCTTCTTAATACTGGAAACTCTTCTAAGAAAGCCTTAGCAGCCCAGCAACAACCAAGTTCAAAGAATCCTAAGAAGGAGCATCCTAAAAAGAATGGTCCTAAACCAAACAAGAGTCCTAAGCAATTTCAGTCTCACAATGAAAAATCAACTTGACAAAATTATAAGGCAACTAAAAACAAAGGGAAGAAGACTGATAGACATTGCAATTTTTGTACTCGTGATGGCCACTTAGAATCCAAATGCATTAAGAAGATGGAAGCCTTAGAAGAAGCATAACATCCATTTGGAGCACTCTTCAACTTCAACTTCATATTCAGGAATAACACTTTCTGCATGTGGTTGTCAAACATCTCGGTCTGATTATGCACTAAATGTATCTTCTTCTTCTCATTCTCATGAATGGCTCATTGATTCTGGAGCTTCTAATCACATGGACAAAAACAAATCCATGTTTTCTTCTTTAAATGATTATAACACCAAAATATATATGTTGGTGACAATAGGTCTCTTATTATTGTAGAGACTTGAACTATTCATCTAGACAATGGTCAAT
>APFE030866066.1:241065-269733 GCA_000404065.3 Pinus taeda
GAGCCAAACTTTCAGTCACTTGTACTTCCCTTGAAGTTGATGCTACCTTATACTGTCAGCTTGTTGGAAAAATTTTGTATTTCACCCATACTATTACAGATCCATTTGGGCACATCAACCCCAACTTACAACTCAATAATATTAGGGCCCATCAAACCCTAATTCAGTTGTTACATTCCCTAAAGAAGTCAACCATTAGAATGCCTAGCTTCCCAAAAGTTTCATGACTGAAATCATCCAAAAACTGCCTCTAGGAAGATCAGCGCAAGAAGGCCTTCATTAGGGTGCGCTGCAATGCAATCCATGCACTCATAGGGTGCTATGCAGCACACTTGAGCCCTTTTTGGCCTGCGCTAGGTGAATTTGAGCGAAATTCCGTTGGGGTTTGGGAATATTCTTATCCATTGGATGCATCTAGAAGTTTCCCAAGTTTACCTAGTCATTTGAGCTCGTATTTGGATGAGGAAGGGAGTTAAGGAACATCAATCCCTTTATCCCTTCCTCCATGGAACTACATCCTAAGTTTGGGAGGGCATTCATTATCACCATTTATGACATAACTTCCTTCATTCACCTATAAAAAGACCACTCATCTAAGTTATCAGGGGCTGGAATTTATTGAATTATAGGGAGACATTGTTAGTATGAGACTTGAGTTTATTTCAAGTATTGTAATGATGTCAAAATGTCAAGCGACCATGAGGAGAGTTCCTGGTCTTGTGTCAACCTCGTTAAAAAATGAAACCAAGGATATGAGCATAGTTCCTTGTCTTGTGTCAAGCTCATTAAAAAATGAAACAAGGTCCCCTGGAGCAAAGTTCCAAATCGAGTCTTTGATTAGATCTCGTAAAATCCCAGTCGAGTTTTTCACTTGATCTCGTTAATGAACCTTCATTCCATCCACCTGATATCCATGAGTAGTCTACTTAGGTGAATTTAATGAAGCTTGGGGGGCATGCATCTAGTGGTAAAGTTAAGTTTCTTTGTAGGTTATGTGAAGGGAATCACCCCATTCCCCTTTGTCCCTATTTGGACGAAGCCAAAAAGTGTTAGATAACTGTCCTGCTTCATCACAGCGACTTCCATCTGGTTACAAGACACTCTCCCTTTCATCATGCTGGTGGCATGTAAACCAATCTCAAGCATAGTTTTTCATTTTAAGCTTGCGTAAAAATGAAATTGAATCCAAGCATAGTTTTTGTTTCAAGCTTGTGTAAACATGAAACTAAACCTAAGCATAGTTCCCTATGGTTCAAGCTTGTGTAAAAATGAACCCTTTTCCATTTTTAACCCTCGTGATTGCCATTCTATCAGCCTCTTCCGTCAGATGAGCCTTGGTTTTTTCTCCCTCCATCGTCACTATCTGCTTGGCCGATCATACACTTTCACTTGGTTGTTTTACCCTTTTTGAGGAACAGTTGCAACGAATGGTCTTATTAGCCAACCTATTCACATAAATCAACATGTTTTGAGAAGTTCCAACATCATCAGAACTAGTTTCTACCCTCGACACCACTCGTTGTTCAAAATGGAGTCCTCTTTAAGCTCTTTTTAGACTCTCTAAACATGAAAAAATTGTCGAGCGCTTGTCATTTCCAGCTCGTTAACAGATTGGAATTGATATCTACTCAGTATAATTTTAACCCTTTTTCGGGCTGAGATAGATTAAATACGAAAAAGGAATATGTTGATCGAACATGATCAATAGGTTCTCTCTCGTATTGTTTTATGCTTTTTCGGACTTGAGAGACAAATCTATGGAAAAGAACTTTTGGAGTTTCCTTTTCGTCCCTTTTCAAACTCTCTAAACATGAAAAGGACCGAGTTATCTTTGTCATTAAACTCGTTAAAAACATCAAATAGTGACAAACTTGTCCATCTAGACAAGATTGAGTTTTACCTTTGCTAGACTCGTTAAAGCATCAAATAGCAATGGGTTCACCCGAAGGGTGAAATTATACAACAAGCATATGTTATCCTCCTCAAGCTTGATAAAAATAAAGAGGTACTAGTCAGCAATGAATGGGGAAAATTGGAAAAAGGGGAAAACACTTTATGGTAGCAAGTCTCTCTTAAACACGACACTTTCACCTCATCATCATGACTATGTGGGTTGGGTCATTCATCTTGATGGTTATCACACGGTTGGTCTATCATACCATCCATTACTTTGTTGTGGGTCAGTGCTATCAATTCATCTTAGTGTTGCCGACATGTTCAAGAGAAGTCATTCAATTCAAACTTCATCCTTTACAATAGCGTAAACCTTCATTTTCATGACCGTCATTCCTAAACCTTCTGTCGTCAGTCGATTTTTCATCTCCAAAATCATTTACCTCGTTTCGTGTCATTGATGTGGGATACATCAAGGCCCTCCTGTGACGAGTCACTTCTTGTCGACATTAGTACATCATCCAAGAAGTTGACTTAGAAACACCCCTTCAGTACCTTGAGGCTTGCATACGTCAATGGTGGGTTTCTCACTTCCGGCAATAGGTTGACATCACTGGCCTTCGACCGAAAGACTTTGCATGGTTTTTGACATCAAATCATTTATTTACACCATGCGAAATGTACTGTAGTACCTTGAGGGTCATTATCATTATCGGTGATTCCTCTCGCATCTGTTAATGACTTACATCATTGGCCAGTAATCAGATGATGTCTTCCCATGTTCGACTTCAGATCATCTATTCACATGGTTAGAATTGTACTTGAGCGAAAGATTGAAGGAGATTGAAGACCCTAGATCTAGTTTCATCCATTCGGGCTGCGATATTTTCAGGAGTACTAAATCAAATGTACAATGGCCTTACATTCATGGTCATCCATTCATGGGTCTATATCTGTAGACGACTATATTTGTACATGTAATGAAAGTTTATAAGCTGAGCATGGGTATGCCTTCCCTCATCAAGTTCATGAGGAAAAATCAAATTATCATGATATATGTATTGTAATTGATGCAAGTCACCTTCCGCTTCGAAACCTCCTCTCCACATGATAAAGCATTTCACTCGACATACATATTTACGACTTCATGCTTTAGGGGGCAACTATTACAGATCCATTTGGGCACATCAACTCCAACTTACAGATTAGTACTATTAGGGCCCATCAAACCCTAATTCAGTTGTTACATGTCGTAAATAAGTCAACCATCAGAATACTTAGCTTCCCAAGAAGTTTCATGACTGAAATCATCCAAAAATTGCCTCTAGGAAGATCAGCACAGGCATGCCTTCATTAGGGTGCGTTGCAATGCAATCCATACACTGATAGGGTGCTATGCAACACACTTGAGCCCTCTTTGGCCTGCGGTGGGTGAATTTGAGCGAAATTGCATTGGGGTTTGGGAATATTCTTATCCATCAGATGCATCTAGAAGCTTCCCAAGTTTATCTACTCCTTTGACCTCATATTTGGATGAGGAAGGGAGTTAAGGAACATCAATCTCTTTATCCCTTCCTCCATGGAACTACATCCTAAGTTTGGGAGGGAATTCATTATCACCATTTATGGCATAATTTCCTTCATTCACCTATAAAATGACCACTCATCTAAGTGATCAGGGGCTAGAAATTATTGAATTATAGGGAGATGTTGTTAGTATGAGACTTGAGTTGATTTCAAGTATTGTAATGATGTCAAAATATCTTGCTTTTTATGAGGAGAGGATGGGATTGAACTGGAGGAGTGATGCTGAATCGAGCAAATTGGGTTCTAACTCTTCCTTTTACCAATAAAGTGTTCAAAGCTTTTTCCATATGCTTGTTTTATCCATTTATGCTTTCATATGTGTATCATGTACTTGATTCAATGCTACGTTTAACCAATAGATCATTATCATATGCTTTGATCGGTTTTTGTCTTCTGTCTGTGTGCAGGTACTCTTCAAGCGGATTAAGTAAAGAGATGAGTGACATAATTGATCAAGGGATATAAGGAGTAAGCGAAAGCTACATGTAGGCTTCTTTACCTCTTATTTAATCTGTTGATCATACAAAAAGTAGAGAATGCTTTACACTGTTGTTCTAGACTTAGCTACTAGTCTAGGGCTTTAAGCGTTTATCCATAGACACTAAAACTTCCTAAAACACATACCCATCCTAACCTTTCCTTTGATATTGGATTTGTTTCTCGGTTTATGCAAAACCCACATGAAAGTCATTGGAAAGTAGTGAAAATAATACTTTGTTATGTTCAAGGTACACTTCAGTTTGGGATTCATTCCAGTGGAGAAGCATCTCCTCTATTGGTTGGTTTCACTGATTCTAATTAGATTGGTGACCTTGATGATCGGAAGTCTACTATAGGTTATGTCTTCACTCTTGGTTCTGGACCTATTACATGGGCTTGCAAGAAACAAAGTGCCATTTCTTTTTCTTCAGCAGAAGTAGAGTATCGTGGCGTCGTTGAAGCTAGTAAGGAAGCCCTGTGGCTTTGTCAGATCCTGTCACAGTTTGGTTTTCAGCAGCAGCATCCTACTACACTTTGGTGTGATAATCAAAGTGCCATTCAACTATGCAAATACCAATCCAACATCAGCGCAACAAACACATTGAACTACACATGCACTTCATGAGAAAAATCATTCATGACCATGCTCTTGAAGTGCAATATTGTTCAACTGATGATCAAGTTGCATACATCTTTACAAAGGCTCTCACAGAGGCGAAGTTTACTAAACTTCGATTTATGGTCAGAGTTTAGGAAGTTTTCACTAAGGGGGGATAGGCTCTAATGCCTCCTTCCTTCTCCTATTGTGTCATCTTTGTACATCCTCCAATCCTATCCCAAGTTGTTCTTAAGGGGGGATGTTAGGATATTCCGACACATAGGAAATAATTAAGTATAACTTGGTCAAGTGTATAGTTAGGTAAAGTGTGTTTCTTTAGTATGTACTTTTGTAAATTACAATTCGACAGTCACAATATGTTCTAGACATGAAGTGATATGACGGTTCATTCTCTCCTCGATATTACCAACACTTGATCCGTGGCTTAACACCTGATTGGTCCATGATCTCTATTTAAAGAGCATGGAGGGTCATTTGTTAGGGGACCATTCATGAGAGAAGCTTATGTAAATTTTCTTTATTTTACATTAATAAATTGCCTAAAGTGTCCGCGTTGGCTCAGGTTGTGGATTGTTTCCCTCTTTGAGGGTTTTAACCACGTCAGGAACACTGGTGTACTGATCTGTGATCTGTTTGTGAACGGTGTCCTTTAGTGTTCTATCTAAGGAACTTACCCTATAAATTCCTACAGAAAAAGAGTGGAGAGATAAGGAGGTTTCAAAGGTATATATTTCGGGAGTGAATTAAAATAGGAGTTACAAAAATGAAAGTCCCGAAATGGGAAGAGGGTGGTGAGGTGAGGAAAGGAAGGAGAGGAGGGCCACGTGGAGTGGGACCCTCCCTCCATAAACTACAACCACTCTGTAATAAAAGTCTCGAGGTTATAAAAACTATAACAACTTTGTAAATTAGCATTTCGGATCTCGTAATTTATTTATTTATTTTAAATTGGGGTTTGAAATAGACTTCTGAGATCTGAAAACACATAATTTTAATTTTTCTAAAATTTTGGTTGCAACGATTTTGTAAGACCATTAATAAAATAAAATTAAAATTAATACAAAATCAATATTTACAATTTATTTACAAAAATTAAAATAATACACATTTTGTACATTTTTAAGCCTAGGCGGTAAAAGTCATCGAACTTTGGATAAGCATCATTTGAAAATCGTGCATCCAAATGAGATGAAACGAGAATTGATGGAAAGTTAGCGAAAAATCGAATGCATTGAAGCAATCAAAACAGAAATTCAAAGAAAACAAAAATCTCGCAAAATTGTCAGACACTTAACTAAAAGAAAACATTAAAGAACAATTTAGCCAAAATTTACGCAAAGGGTCCCATTATTATTATGAAATAATAAGTTAAAAATGGGGGTGTTCTGATTTCACCACAACAATGGTGACACATGGGGAAGAACCAACTATCTTTAGTTAAAAGATAATGAATTTCACCTTACCCAAAGATTAAAAGTGAGGAATTTCATTAAGTCGAAAATTAGTAAAACATTTCGCATGGGTCCCATGTTAATTAATCAAGCAATATAAGCTCGAAAAGCTAAGTACTCAAACCGACTGAGTCTAAAGTCATGAATCCAAATTTTGGGAAATATCTAATATTTAAGATTACCTCGTATGAGAAATAGAAGAAGGTACATATCAGAGTTTTTGTGTAAAGCATATATCCATCGATATGAATGGTCTTTGACATTTCTTCGTTGCCAGCGAGCCTGGTTTGTACCCTGACGAAATTGTCTTTTGTTGCATACAAGCATGGCCCCGTTGCCAGCGAGCGTTCATATCCTCAACAAGTTTACTCATACTTCCCATGCTTCCCCTTTTGATAACCCTTTTGATAAGCACATTTGTGGGCTAAGTTTATGACGTACCTCAGTGAAAAAGGTAGGATGGTAATAGAGACTTAAGCTAATGGATATAATACTTCCATAATGCTGACCCCATATATTTCTCTATGACTATTCATTCAGAGGCTTTTATAAGGTGGAGGGATGGGAGGGATCCATTGAATTAAAATCAAGGTCAGTTCTTTCTTTGAAAATATGAATTATATCACTTAGAAAAGGATGCATGTTCCTCCATGAAAAATATTTAAGGCAATAGGGCTTTAGGATTCCATAAAGATATACCTTTAAGGTAAATGAAACCCATTGAAATAGACACAGTATAAATTTCCCATGTATGTCAATCAATGTTGGGTATGGAAAATCCATTCCAAATATATCTTGGCGGTTTCACCAAAACCAAACCATAACCAATAGAAAAAGGAGAAAGAAATCCAAACCGAAGCGAAATAATTCAACAAAATCCAAAATGTCAAATGAGGAAGGATAACTGAAAGAAAATCCCAAATTAAAAGAAAACCTCAACAAGACTAACTATAAAAATGTCTCAACAAAGAGTAAAATAAGACAAGCATCTGTGTTTGTCTTATGATGAGATTTTAACAAATTTTATCTTGCAGAGTTATAAGCAATTAAACTTTCAAACCGTGAAGTGAATAATAGTGATGAGGCAAATGAGAAGTTTCTGCCCTTTGCAAAATTTCTGGTTTCATAAGAACATCTTAGCAATTTTCTAATAAAAGCAATGTTAATAAAATAAACTAAAAGTTCAGAGACTCCCCAATTTAGTTGATTTTATCAATAGTCATTACTGTTCTTCCAAAACTAGAAAGAAAATAGAGTAAGGATAATGAGTTTCAAATCTGAGTTGGTATGGGTACAAAACAATTCTTGAAGTCTTGCAAAATAGAGTTTTATATCAACAAAACTAAAAGTAAAGCTGAAACAAAAATGGAAAGAAATGAAAAGGGTGAAAGTGAGCATATGAAACTTACCATTGAAGAATCTCATTAAAATTTTACCTGAGAGATATCAATTTTACCTTACTTACTTGCAGGCGGTGAAGCGCAAAGACCCTCTATGAGCAACAAAGAATATATTGGACGAAAAATATGAAGGGAAGACAAAGAATATAAAGTTGTAGTGTGTTTCTTTATTAGCACTAATTCTTGGATTAAACCCTTGGGATTAACTATTATCTTTTCTTTACCCTTTGACATGAGTCGGTGGATGTCAATTGTGTATACGATGTATAAATACGACGACCTATGAAAATTTTTCCCGTCTACGTGTATTTCTTGGTTTTCGTCAGTTGACAGGAACGATGAGTATATTTTCATGTGTCACATTAGTGTGGTGAACTGATGTGAGCTTGGATACAGTTGTTGGTGGTGTAATTGGCATCGCACATGTCTTGTACCATGGTCCGACGCCCTAATCACCCAAGCTTTGGTCCTCAAAGGTCATTGCAACATCACAATTGGTCCTTGTAGGTGGTCACATGCATTCAACCTTTAACTAAAAGTTTTATCATCACCTAAACAAAGAAGCAATAGGAGTCTTAAATTTTAATGTGGAACCAAAGAGAGAGAATGTCATGTTGTGGTTTAGTGGTAAATTGGTGGGAACTTTTCTTAACGAGTCTAAGTTCAATTTATCTTAAAAATCTTTATAACCATATTTTTCAAGAAGGTAGCTTCAATAAGTTCGATTGTATTTTGACCTAATCTTTGTAGACATGAATAACCATGACAGAGGAATCACTAGAAGGATTTTAAAATGAAGAAATGGCTAGCAATGCAAGTAGAGTTAGATGAGAAGTCAGATTCTCTATTTGTGAGACTAGTGAATTGATTAAGAGCCAAGTGAGAAGAAGAAGGAGATGTGATCATGGAGAAACTTTAAGAAGCAACTCCAAACAATTGTGTGGTGATCATCAACAATTGTGTGGTGATTATGACTTATTTTCTTGGTGATCAATGACTAAACCTCCATTCGAGAGTTATGATATAAATATGTATTTGATACCCATGAGGTGTAGTGTGGAGTTTAGTCCCCACTAGGTCAAAGGTTCCAATCTCATGGGGAGGGATTGAGGATGAGAGCCACCTTTGTGGGAATTAAACTATCCCAAGTGATGTCCAAAATTGAACGAGCTTTGCACAATCTTGGTGATATCATCCCACTGGTGGGAAAATCATTCTTCCATCCAATGTTGGGGCTATTCCCAGCCTAGGCTTAGCCTAGTTCAAAAAAAAAAAAGGATAGTGGAAGGAGTAGAAGCATTTTAAAATGAAGAGCTATTTGAATAAATTCTTACCAATGCAAGTAGAGTTAGATGATAAGTCAAATGCTATGTTTGTGAGACTAGTGAATCAATTAAGTGAAGTGAGAAGAAGAAGAAGACGAATATATAATCATGGAGACACCTTAAGAGACAAATCTAAACAATTGTGTGGTGATCACATTTTATTGCCCCAGTGTCAATGATTGACCCTCCATTTGAGAGTTGTGATATAAACATGTATTTGATGTCTTCCTTTGTGACATTCCTTAATCATGTTGGAATCCTCTTGCATTTCAATATGAAGAGTCATTTGAATAAATGGCTAGCAATGTAAGTAGAGTTGGAGGGAAAGTCAAATTATACGTTTGTGAGACTATGACAATCGAATAAGAACCAAAATGAAAAGGAAAGAATATGGACATGGAGAGATCTTAAGTGGCACTTCTAAACATTTGTGTAGTGATCATGGCCTATTGTGCTAGTGTTAATATCTTGTCCTTCATTTGAAAGTTGTGATATGAATATATATAAAAGAAGAGATAAAGAGTCGAGAAAGGATTACATGAGGAGATACAACTTAGGTAGAGTTACTAAAACACATGTCTACGTCTTGGGCATATAAATTGAAGATAAAACCATTGTATGATGCACTGGGGAAGAAAAAGTTGCTTACAAAGTAGATTATAAAGTGTAAAAACTTGAGGGAAGAATTTTATCTTGAGAAATTTGATTCTTTCTTGATGCATGATAAATCCAAAGTTAAAGATATATTTACAGTAGAGTATTCGAACCATTTGGAAACTAATACCACCTAAACATTATTATTTAAAGTTCATATATATATGAAAGGACATGTGATTATTAGCATTAGCACTATCTCTTTGTAACGTTGATTTGCAAATCACTACACATAGTAGTTAATCATGGTAAAAAATAAGGTGCCTTGACAACTTCATGAACTCATGTTGCTAAAAACCCATTAAACATATATTGCTCTAAAGTTATTCATGAATAGAGTTTTACTAATTCCAATTCATATAAATTTAGGCTTGACATTCATTAATACACATCAATTTGAGTTATTTTCTATCCACTGTCACTATCTCATGGACTTTAATTGATGACGTGGCACAAAGCTCAATTGTTATTTTGGGAGGCAAATGGTTCATAGTGTTGCAAATGCTAGAATCCAAAAAGCACCTCCTCTATCTATGGGCATATCTAAACTTTCGTTAGTAACAAGGCACATAGTTCAACTTCTGTGTTTGGAGGCATATGGTTCATAATGTTGCAACTGTAATTTAGAAAGTCATTTCTCCATCTATGAGGATATTTACACTAGTTTTGTTTGTATTGTTTGAATACTTTTTTGTAATTTATATGAGATTAAGGTAAATTATTTATACATGGTATTGGTATGTGGATATGTATTTATGAAAATGTGAGCAAGGTCTCCTAAATAAAATCTTATTAAGAGTGCTAAAATCACAATGAAATGCAATTTTTAATACATGAAAATATAGCATTTCACTATAAGGTTTGTGTCATTATGTCAAGAACATGTTTCCATCCATAAAACTTGTACAAGGAATTGTTGGGCTCTCCATCTATGGTTATATGTATTTATATTCTTGGAAAAATAATTTTTATGTTACTTACTTGAAATTGAAGTTAATTAGTTGCATAAGACAACACTATTTGAATATGCATTTATGTGGTGCACAGGAAAGGTGTTTGAGCTGAATTGTGTTGAGTGCGAGAATTGCAATCAGACATAACTTTTACTATGAAAAATATAATGTTTTGTTGCAATTTGACTTTAAAAATGGGCACACCACATTTTCTTTCTTAAATACAATTATTATTATTATTTATTTTATTTATTTATTTATTTTTAATTTTTCAGTTAAAATGTGATTGAATAATAGAACCCTAGGCAAAAGCACTCAATGAAAAATCACCATTACACAATTCAACTAGTATACTTAACACTTGATGACAAATCATCATTACACAATTGAACCTGTATACTTCACACTTGATGACAAATCATCATTACACAATTCAACCCATAGATCTATAAGTAGATGTACTTAAAAATTTATTCATAAACCCACTCTACACATTGAAGTAGAAATATAAAGATTATTGCTAAGTTAAATTTGTCATTGTAAAAGAGTTTATTCAATTATTTTACTAATTTGAAAGGAAAACATCAATAAAAAATTAAATTTACAAATGAGGCCAAGAAAAAAAATCAACTTTTTAATAAAATGAGACAAAACATAACTAATAATCTTATTAAAATTCCAACAATTTCTAACTAATATATTTGTTACATTAAAATTGATTAAAAAACAATAATTTCTAACTAATACATTTGTTACATTGAAATTTATTAAAAAACAATAATGTCTAACTAATGCATTTGTTGCATTGAAATTTATTAAAAAATAATAATGTCTAACTTGCATTGAAATTTATTTAAATATATGACCAACCATATACTTAGTCAAGAGACATTTATTTAAAAATAAGGCAAACCATCAACATACTTGATACTTAGTCAAGAGAGTCAACACTAGTTATAACTTTTGTAAGTTATATGAAATGTTAGGTAGGCTCAAGCCCTTTGAAGTGGTCATAAATTGTCTTGGACATGTATTTAAGGCAAGCAATAAACATACTCGATACTTAATGAAGAGAGTCAACAACACTCGTTAGAACGTTTGCAAGTTATATGAAATGTTAGGTAGGCTCAAACCCTTTGAAGTGGTCATGAATTTTTTTAAGTGACTTCAATAATTAAATTTGACTTGGTGTTAGATTTTATATATATTCTTATGTAGTGTATGGTGTGACCTTGTTATTGTTTATTTATTGATGATGTTTTAAAGCTAAACACTAATTTATTAGAGAAATTTTGAAGTTTAAAATGAGTTTCTTAAGGAATATTATAAAATAATAGTGGAAATAATAAAATAAAATAAGATTAGATTGTATTATCAAATTTTAGAGGGAAAAAATAAAACCTATATTTTTAATTCTTCATCCAAGGAGTGCCCATGTTGCATACTTTCGATGGATTTTGCTACACGAAAAAATAGAAATACATGAAAAATGTGATTGCAATCACATTTTTCATATATTTCTCACTTTTCGTGTAGTATGGTCCATAAAAAATATGCAACATAGATAATATTTGGATGAAGAATTAAACTATGCATCCAACAAGTACTCTTACCTGAAATTTGAGTAAATTTGTAGCAAGATATGAGTTGAAAACATATATTTTTAATTTTTTTACTTTTTTACTCCAAAAATGATAAATCGTCTCCATGATTGACATCATCATCTTGAATTTTAATAATTATAATTTTTATTTTAAAATCTATTTTAAACTTCAAAATTTTCCTTAGAATTATAGCTTAATTTAAACTAAATCTATGTTTGAATCTCAGTCATAACTTGGATTATAGTCTAAACCTTGAGTCTTTAATAAAAGAAACCAAGTAAATGGCTGAACCTTGAGTCTTTAATAAAACTAACCAAATAGCCATCCTCGTGTTAACTATGGACAAGTTTCACATTGGGAAGTATAAAGTAGCCAAGTTGATATATAATATTGGTTGGGAAAGATATCAAACTTCGAAGATCCCGTCTTCAATTCAATTTAATATTATGATAGTAAGATTCACCTTATAAAATATTAAAGCCATGCGAAAAATAGTGCAGTTATCATAATGAAAAAGGTTATAAATTATTTATAATAAGAATATACTATTTACAAAATACATATATAATTACTTTTCAATGTAAATTATCCATAAAATTTTGAACTCAAAACTTTATCCACTTGGAATGAGACTTGGATTAACACGTGGGATATGCCACTCTATTAGTAATTCTTGCAATGTGTCATCCCATAGTTTTTAACATAAAATATATTTTCAATAAAAATATTTATGCAAAGATTTTTTTAAATGTGAAGATCAGAGTGCTTTTTTTGAATTAAAATTTTAGTTATGGTATTTTTTGTGAGAGCAAAGTATTTTTAGACAAAGTATATTCTTTTGTGTTGTATTATTGATAGGTATGAGAAAAAGAAATGAACTCAGAAGTAGTTTTTTCGTTGTTTTTTTTTGGTTTAGGAATTAGGTCTAAATTTCAAACATTACATTATTGATTTGCATAAAATTCATCTTAATTTGTTGAGATAAGGAATTACTGAGAGGGGGGTGAATCAGTAATTGTAAGGTTATTAAAAACTTGTGCTCAATTATTATATTTATTTTTTCTTCTGCTAATTATTTGTCAAATCATCCAGACTACAATATAAACATGCATTAAAGCAAACTATTCATAAGAGCCCACAGTTCATTAGTTGAGCAACACACACATATTGACATATGTACTTTTACGTGGGAACCCAAAGGGAGAAAACCATCTATTTGTTTGTTGTTATGATGTAAATTAAGCACCCACTTAATTACATCAAGTTGTTTGTGAGCACCCACTCATAGGAGGTCCCAACCCCCTTTAGATAGTAAATCACCACTCGCCAAGATGCACCAACCTCTTATGAATATATGTCTCTACCTGCTCTAGACATTGTTCTACTTTTCATACAATTTTCAAACTGAAAACAAATGCTAATACATATGCTTAATAGTATAAACCTGATCTATTGTTGTACAAGGTCCTTCCCTTTAGCTCTGCAGCTTCACTACTCAGCCAACTCTAGTATCGACCCTATGCTCTACTGTAAACACAGTTAGCTCTTGACACTTGACTCTCTGCTCCTCACACGCTCAACCTCAACACAACTATTGTATTCACCACATTGCTCAAAGGCAATCCCTGATTTTTGTTCCTCTATTGCGCAAAGGTCAATCTTGTCTTTGCTGTCCTCCTGTTATCTCTGTTGCTCAGTGCTTGATGGCATGCTTCAACATGGCACTATCTATTGTTGTTCCATCAAAACTGCAAGGCCACTGCAACTGTATTAAATATAAGAATAGACACCTGTGGATTCTACATACTTGAGAATTTAATCCTAATCTGCCTTGCACACTTAATAAGAACCTTTATTGAATTCAGCATGCGCAGATCACTTGGTTCTCCATTCCTATTAAATGCCCACATATCTCAGAGTGTACTTCATGTATGTCTCTTCTTCCTGCTCTCGCTGTAGCATGCCATCAGAAATGATAAACTCATTGGTATAGACTTCCTGACCCATCTTCCTCATTAAATTTCTCGTGGCGTGTAAGTGAAACAAATAGAGGCTTGTTTCAACAGTTTCCATTATTACAATGGCACCAACCTCTTTGTGTTCATTTACTTTCAGTTATTGACTCATACATCCTCTGTATACTATGCACTAGATTTTCTGACTCATCCATGACTATGACACAAGGAGTTACCAACTCATCCCTATTTTTAAACATATGCCACTATATGAGTCAGATTCCGGAAGCCCTAGTACCTGTAACTTTTCTTTAAATACAATTTCACAAGGGTTATGGGCTTCCGGGCTTTTGGGTAATAGCCCACTTGTCCTTAGCACTTTCCTTTGATTTTGGCCGGAGCCCCTTCAAATGCTTGCCCACAATGTTTTTCCTTATTCATGGCTCGAAGGCCCTTGGTCATCAGAACACATGAAATATTTACAAAACCAAGCCTTGGGCACGTTTATCGATATTTGATAGACTATCAAATGTTGACAAGATATTCTATCACTCGTCTATGTTATTTGCCACAAAATCTCGATGATTTATCCTCCTTTTTTTATTCCTTATGAGATTATAGGTATTACTCCTGCTACCTCGGGTTGATGCCATCCCATAACCCCTTTTTAAATAAACTCTTTGGGCTTATGGGATTCATGGTTTCGGGCTTCCCCCACCCTAGCTCAAAGTAATCACGTAACATTTTAAATAAGCCTCTAGACTTCTAGGCCTTCTAAGGTTCTGGGCTTCCCGCTACCCCAACTCAATTTAATCACGTAACATTTTAAATAAGCCTCCAAGATCCCAGGCCTTCTTGGGTTCTGAGAACTATTACTAAGGGCTTCAAAGTGTAGAAAATCCTATAGATTCACAAGCTCATGCAATGTACTAAAGCATAGGGCAAGAATATACTTCTACTTTCAACTAGCGGAAGCCAATAGATCTATGAAAACAATATGAACAAGAAGAAGACAAATCAATGACACATAACGCAAGATGTATATGGGGAAAGCCATTGCTCAAACCCCCTCTATCTGTATTGCATATATCAAAAATATGAGTGAAGATACAAAGCTTGTTCTCACTAAAACAAATCCGCACATGTATGCTAAACTCTCTCAGCTCACAAGCTAGCTCAAGCCAAATCCTTAGCTTATTTAGCAACTCTCCAAGCTCCTAATCTCTTGTGTAATTCCGAGGATGAATAAACCGTATTTAAAGGGAATTCATGCTTCCAAAACTACACAATCCAAACATAGGATCAATCTCTGATGCATGCATTATATTTACACTCCAATAAATAATACTACTGATAGTACACTGTCCCTCCACTCTAGTCTCAACTGGGTCTTTCTCTGAACTGGCATGCATGAGTTTCTTGTGAGGGAATCTTCAGTTAATTGGAGTATCACTAGTGGATGCACTATTACACCAACTGAATATTATTCCTCTATTAGTTCCAAAAATAATCTAGAACTAATTTAACTAAACTTAACTTAGTAAACTAAGTGATCTAATTTCAAACTCAGTTTAAACTCATACTGGACCCCTAAAACTTAGGGAGAACATATACATGACTACAGAAAGACTTCCAACTCAAAACTCCTAAGCTAATTAATTTAATTAAAATTAATTAACTATTTACAAGTTGCTATGAGAATACAATTGAATTTTAATTGTTAGTTTAATTAAAGTACAAATTAAACTGGAATTTCTTGTTTCCATTTCTCAACACAAAGTCCTCACTTTGACTAATCATAACTTTTGATCTAGAGGGCCATTTGCAGACTTCCACATAGCGTTGGAAATATATTTTTAGGAACTTTCCAACTATGCCACTTTCAGGAGAAACTGGGATAATCTCCTAAGACATAATCTCCTCCAAAGTCTAAAACTCCACAACCATCATAATAATTTTTTATGGCTTCTCTACTAAGCCTGCTACTATTGATGATTCTCTACAAAACATTGAAGTAACCACGGGACCCCCCTGGATAGCATGCTCATCAATGCCAACATCTGTTGCCTCGAACCTCAATGCTAGCTTGGTTGACATCAATGCCAACATACCAAGTGCCACGAACCATTCAGACAATTCTAAATGTCCAATACAATTATTAGGACATTGCTTGATATCATACTTAAAATGTATGTAATGATTTGAATGCATGAATAGGACATCTTGTACCCTCCAAATACATAGGTCTCTTTGAGTTCCGTCATCAAATAAATCCTATGGCTTCTCATGTTTAATATTCAACATTAATAAACATCTAATTGGTTTCTCTCTTGGGCAACTCTTATTATCATGCATACATAAACTAATCATGTGAGCTACCTAAGGAGGGCTAACAACCAAATCCTAGAAAGTAATTTTATTTCTAGCCCACCAAATTCTACAAATATAAAAATAAGTAAGTTCCTTATATTTTGCAGTAGCGTTGCCTACTATCCAATCTAAAAGACATTCAACCAAAGCCAAATAATCCCATTTATTACTTTGTGCAACCTCCTTCCAAACAAACATGGAAAACGAGGGAATTCACAAACAAATAAGCCACATATCACTAGTAGAAAATTAGAAAATAGTGACTAGGTGACTAGAAAAGTTAGTCACTGTAGCTTTTCCAAGTGATATACTAACAAAAATAATAAATCTTAAGTGACCCAACTAAAACGACTACATAAATGACTAATTTAGTCCTTAGTTAAAAATATACGTCTAGATAATAATTAATACAACTACAAATGACTAACGTGAATGACTAATTTAGTCTAGGAACAAAAATACAACTACTTAACAAATACTAGAATAGTACAATTTAATTGTTTATGTTAGTAATTTTAATTGTGTCGCTTCAATAATCTAAACTTATAGGTGATAGGGGATTTAAAGGTTGTTATAATCTGGCTAAAAGATTATACTTCCTTGAACAACTCTTTTTTTTTTTTTTTTTTTTTTTTTTTTTTTTTTTTTTTTTTTTTTTTTTTTTTTTTTTTTTTTTTCTTTATAGCCTAAATTTGTAGTTGAGCTTCAATGTTTTGCGGACTAATATTGACTTTAAAAGGTCATATGTTCGAATATTAAAAAAAAATGTTACTAAATCAACATAGAAGTTGCCCATCATTTTAATAAAAGAATTAACCTCAACACATATTAACATAGTGAATACACACACACACACACACACACACACACACACACACACACACACACACATGAGGTTCTTCTCAATGACTTCACCACGGCCACATTTTCCCTTAATTTAGTTTTTAACAATTGAATATATAAGTATACACAGAATGAGAAGGGATGTGTATCAATGTGGAACAAAGAATTGAACATAACGAAATGGTCCTTTTTCACTATTAACATTCATTAGTTTGGAAGAGCATAATAAAATAAAATCCAATTAATCAAATAATTCCATCAAGTAATATGAAATTAACAATTGACAAGGTGTAAGGGATATAAATATTCCATCAAACATGCTAATATCTTAAGGTCCACTTGTCATGTTACACTCTCACTTGTGATCTTTTTTGCCTCTTGTAATTTCCTAAGAATTTATTTCCATGTTTCTACATCAACATCTATTAGTCTTTTGTTCTTTTGTTCTTTGATTACTTTAGTTTTGGGATATTTTTGACTATTTGCCTAAATTTTCCTAGCAACATATAAAGTAAAGAGAACTATAAAAATCAATAAAAATACATAAAGATATAAAACAAGAAAAAGTACTACAAAAATGAATAAATAAAAGAAAGGCTATTTAAAAGTAATATAATGTGTGATATCTTCCTTTTTAAAGCATGTGCCACTCTCTTCAAGGCAAAGGATTACAAAAAAAAATTAATAAGGTAAAAGAATTTACTTAAAAATCATCTAATGTGTTATATTTTCCTTATTATAACCCATGTCATTTTTTTAATTACCCAATTGTCATTTTTCATCAAATTAAGATGCAACAAAGCCCTCTTTGTTTCCCTCCTTATTTTTTAAGTGATCTCAAATTTGCTTCTTTCCTTTTATATTTACCTCTAAGCATTTAGTAATTTGGTGGGAGCTTCAACATAAAAGTTTCAATTTTTTTTTTACTATTACTGTTGCATCAGAGAACAAGTAGCCACCAGAGTTAAAGTTTGTTTCAATTGTTGTTGTTACATTAGAGAACTAGTAGCCATCGAGACTTTGTCCTTCTCAAACACTAAGGTGAAGCTTATCATCTCAAATGTTGATTGCATTTACTAGATTTCAATTTTAGGGTCTTTATTTTTAATGTGGTGAAAATATGCATTTAGGGTCAATTCTGTTATTCTGATAATTATGCGTGAGGCCCTATGTGCTTAACACAGTAGTGACGCCTTCTCCAAGCCCTATTATCACAATCTTGTCAATAGAACAATATTTTTGGCCATTTGTTAAGAGGCATGAAAGGATAAATCAAGGAAAGATAACATGAATTGTTGTAGGATCCGTTGTTGGGGTGATTTCCATGGTGTTCCTTATTAGATTTTATAGAAAGAAGTACAAATAGTATAAGCTTGGGGATGAGATTGGAAGTGTTTCCGGTGAGAATCTTTCAAATGTGGGGAATGGTTCTTATATGTATTATGTTGATACATATGTTAAGAGCCTTCAGTATGAACAACAGAGGATTCAAGTTCTTATGCTCTGCAATGGGGAAGCTTAGATGTACACTTTGAAGGATCTTCTTTGTGTATCTGTTGAAATTATTGGGAGAAGCATGCTAGGGACTACTTATAAGGTTCTTATGGAGAACAAAACGACTATAACTGTGAGGAGATTGAATAATTATAATAAGATGACTAGGGATGAATTTGAGAGGCATATGGAGATGTTGGGTAAGCTTTGACACCATAATGTAGTTTCTCTAAGAGTTTACTTCCACGCCAAGGAGAAGCTTCTTTTCTATTATCACCATCCTAATGGAAGCCTCTTTTCTCTCATCCACGATATGTGCATTATTCCTTCTAAATTCCTTCTTTTCAAGCTGTAAAAATAGAAGTAGAGCATTTTTATTTGTTACACAAATTTTGTTTCTCAAACTGATAACTCCTCATGTCTTCCATGGAGTTTGAACATTGCTCTCATCTATTTGAACCCAATATCTTTAATATTTATTGTAACCCATGTTGACAAGTTGTAATTGTGTTGAATAAACAAGCTCAACATTGAATAGACCAACCTACATATAGACTCTTGATAAAAATAAGTACAGTCTCCCTTTGTGCTCTGAGAACCCCCAAATCATAAAAAACTCAAGGTCACAATATACATCATATATTTACCAAATTATTTGTCCTTGGGAGTTGGGTTTTGGACCTCTTTTTTCTCTGTCCCCTTAACAATTTGGCAATCTCTATGGCGCTCTTTGTAGGTTTACTTTAGACTTGAAGGGTTCTCTACAACTTTGTTTCTGGGCATCATTTGGGATTTCTTGTTTATTTTCTTTTATTTTCCCTTTGAAGTCTACAAGAGATATTCTAGTCCTATTAACTTAGTTTGGTCACTAGGGGACATTGATATCAAAACTCCAATTGAGTATATAAATAATTTAATTAAATAGTAAAAAATTGCAGTGAATTTTAAAAAACTAGTTTTTAATTACTTAATGAAATAAAGCTCAAAATCACCACCCACACCCAGCTTACTTGTAGTCTGAATAATTGTTTCTTAGGATTTAAACCATTGAAACCCCATATGGTGTTTTCATAAGTCATTCTTTTCTAATAATGTGACTTTCATACTACATATTTAAAAAACTTACATGAAACTACAATGAATATGGATGGTTTCTAGAAAATCACTAGAAAACATAATTTGAGGTGATGAATTGAGAAGATAGGTTTATAATGGCCCAAGATGGTTGTCTATTCTGAGCATTTGCAATTCACCAAGGCAATGGACTGCTTTTATGTCACAATCAACCCGAAAATTCTTCATTAGTGCAACCTTATCTAGCTAAGGAGGATTAAACTTCTAGTAAGGACCAAGCCAGTAAGGCCATTCAAGGCCAACTATTTGAATAGTAAACCTTTCAATAAGGATTGCTTCTAAACCTTTCAATAGAATTGGATACCATTATTATATTTAGATGATGGGATCTTCTAGATATGGCATATGTCGGGGGTTAAACCTATCTTCAAAATCTAGAACAATGGCTAAGATTGGTGAAGTTACAAATAAAATTAAGTTATTATTAAGCTTAATAGGGCCTTGCAAGAGTTTCTCAAATCTATTGATCCATAGAAAGGTAGACCTAAATTAGTTAACAAAATTGTTACTTTTTTCTTCATGGTAAGGAGGCATGGTTGTTTGCAAGAGAATATTTTAAAAATCCCTCAACTATTTTAATTCCCATTCTTATATTGATAGCAGGAGTGAAAATTGCTCGATTTATGTAGAAAACATAGAACATAAATCTTTGGACTACTTATAAGGCTCCGATGGAGAACAAAATGACTTTAAATGTGAAGAGATTGAAGAATTCTAACCAGATGACTAGGGATGAATTTGAGAGGCATATGAATATGGTGGGTAAGATTTGACACTAGAATATAGTTTCTCTGAGAGCTTATTTCCAAGCTAAGGAGAAGCTTCTTGTCTATTATCACTATCCAAAGGAAGCCTATTTTCTCCCATCCATTATATGTGCATGACCCCTTCTAAATGCCTTCTCGTCAAGCTATAAAAATCGAAGTAGAGCATTTTTATTTGTTACATAGTTTTTTTTTCTCAGCATGATAGCCACTCATGTCTTCCATGGGGTTTGAACATTGTTCTCACCTATTTTAACCCAATATCTTTACTATTTCTTGTAACCCATATTAACAAGCTGAAATTATGTTGAATATACAAGTTCGACATTGAATAGACCAACCTACAAATAGAATCTTGATAAAAATAAGTTCAGTCTCCCTCTATGCTGTGATAACCCCTAGATCATAAAAAACTCAAGGTCACAATACACATCACAGATTTACAAGACTATTTTTCCTCGAGAGTTGGGTTTTGGACCTCTCTGATCTTTGTCCCCTTAGCAATATCTATGGCTCTCTTTGTAGGTTTCATTTATACTTGAAGGGTTCTCTACGACTTTCTTGCTGGGCACCATTTGGGCTTGTATGTTTATTCTCTTTTCTTTTCCCTTTGAAGTCTACCAGAGATATTCCAACCCCATTAACTTAGTTTGGTTACTAGGGGACACTAATATCAAAACTCCAATTGCATATATAAATAATTTGATTAAAAAATAAAACTTGTAGTGAATTAAAAAAAATGGTTTTTAACTAGTTAATGAAATAAAGGTCAAAATCACCCCCCACGCCCAGCTTACTTCCAGTCTGAATATCTGTTTATCAATATTTAAACCATTGAGAACCCATATGGTGTTGTCATAAGTCATTCTTTTCTAATAATGTGACTTTCAGGCTACATATTTAAAAAACTAAAATGAAACTACAACGAATATGGATGTTTCCATAAAATCACCAGAAAACATAATTTGAGGTCATGAATTGAGAAGAGGTTTATAATGGCCCAAGATGGTTGTTTATTATAAGCATTTTCAATTCTCCAAGGAAATGGATTACTTGTTATGTCATAATCAACCCAGAAAGTCTTCACTTGCGCAACCTTAACTGGCTAAGGAAGATTAAAATTCTAGTCAGGACCAAGCCAATATGGACATTCAAGACTAACATTTTGAAGAGTAAACATTTCAATAATGATTGCATGTAAAACTTTCAATACCATTGCATACAATTTATGCTTGGTTGCCTAAATTCATATTATCTTTGATCTAGGATACCATTAGTATATTTGGATGATGGACTCTTCTAGATATGGCATATGATGGGGGCTAAGCCTATCTTAGAAATATGGAACAATGGCTAAGATTGGTGAAGTTACAAATAGAATTAAGTTCTTCTTAAGCTTAATAGGGCATTGCTAGAGTTTCTCAAATCTCTTGAGCCATAGAAAGGTAGACCTAACTTATTAAACAAAATTATTACTTTTTTTCTTCCCGGTAAGAGGCATGTTTGTTTGTGTTAGGGCCTAAATCTACCTCAGGTCGAGAAAGGTAGGTCTAGGGTAACATCAAACCACACTTAACCTGGTAGCTAGCCCTACCAGGTCAGGAGAGGGCTCTATCCTTGTGAATCTCAATGAAAATATATCAAGGAAGAGTTGAGATGACTAATATAAAGACTAATTTTAGGCTAGGTATAGTAGCTCTAGGGTTTTTGATTGATTTGAATGGTTGGTTGCTGGATAGATGGGGAAGACAGCTTTGGGTCCGGGAAATGAACACAGATTTGCAGAGGTTTCTGTGGGGCGAGGTAGGCAAGTGTTTTAGCACTTTGAAATGAGTGTAATGGTGAGTCTAAAGACTGGTGAGGAGCTGGATAGGGCATGCAAAAGTCATGAGTCCTCTTCAAACAATAGAAAACATGTAGAACTAGATAAACCCCGAGGTAGAGCATTGAAAAACCAATGAATTCTACCTTTTACACTTGATTCATTTAGCTATGAAGAATAAAAGAGATGATGAAACACATAAACATAAGATCACTGAATAACTGAGAAGGAAACTATGCTAATTCAGATTACCACAATAATCCCACAAAATGCTTCAAAACCCTGGTTTATTTCCTTGCCAAACTGCGAAAGTGATGTACAATAGTGCTCAATGCATCCACAAGAGTCCAACCTTTAAAAATGACTGAAAAAACACATGATGTAGAACTCCAAACCACCTGTGCTATCCATCAGGAGTCGAATCCATGAGAAGAGGGGTGGTTTCAACCATATCTAAACTAGGAACACAAAAATAGGCAGTGGAACAGCTTGCCTCTAAAACCTAGGAAACTAATTCATTCAACTCTAAACCACCTACAATTGATGTATCTACCTTATCAAGTCAATTTTTATCATTTTTACATCATAGTACATCAATTTACATCATGTCACATCACGAATTTTACCATAAGAGAGAAAAACTCAAACTAGAAGAAAACTAGGCGAAAAACAGAGTTTCTGAGCAAAATTGGCACTTTTTCATCCTGTGCGTAGCACCATTTTTTCTGTGTGTAGTGCTTTTTCCAAGATACTTTTGGAGGGATTTCCGAGGTCCAAATCAGGTGCAGGATAGTTAGTTGGAAATATATATGAGTCTAATTTCTAGAACAACTTTAATTTTTTGATTTGGAGTCCATTGGCCCCTCCAAAATTGCAATCTCCCAAGACTGCTTCCGATGTGGCCAAAAAGTGGTAGAGATGGCATTTTATGGGTGTTTTTGGCCCTTTTGGAGGTCCAAAACTTGTCAAAATTTCCTAGTAATTTATGAGAATACATAACTTTTTATAAGGAATCCAAAAATTCCATTTTTTCTTCAAATGGAGGTCCCTATCAAAAGCGAGCACCGATGGTGCTACATACCTGCTGGAAAAACCTGTTTTTCCTTGAAAAGTTGAAAAATGCCAAAAAGTTCACCAAATTTCTTGAAATTTGGCATGAATTATCTATGTTAAGTGCTATTCTAGGCAAATGAAGCTTCAACCATTATTTTGAGCTTATCTTTCTCTTTCTTGCTCCTCAAAGTCTTTCTTAACTTGGCTTTTAGGCTCCTTATCCTTGTTTTACAAATTTTGTTCCAGTCCAAATAGTGATAAGCCATGTGTTGCAACATCTTCTTCTCCTTATTAGCTTTGTCCAGTAATTTCTCAAAGTGGATATTGACTCTTTCCAACCATGATTCTCGGTCAGCCTCTATTTCCTGCTCTAGTGAAGTTAGCTTGATTTTCCTCTTCTTTGCCAATTGTCGGTTTTCCCTTATGTTTTGCTGCTCCATGATTGTTTGTTTGTCCTCTAGTTGCTTGTTCCATTGCTCAAGGTAATTAATAATCCATTTTTCCCTCTCAATTTTAAGTGATAGGCTTTGGATCTTAGCTTCTTGCTCCTTGATGATCTCATCCTTGAGTGAGCCCAAATCAGTGTCCTCTTCCTCAATCAAAATGAAATCCCTGTCTTGACCTTTAGAAGGCCCTTCATCATGTAATGGTTTATTTCCTCTATCCTGTACCTGCTCTGCTGAAGAAGAAGGCAAAGCCCCTTTCACCCTAGGTGAAGATAGCATTTGCCTGTTGTCTGGTGAAGAGAACGAGACCCCTTCCACCCCTGGTGGAGATAATACTCGTTTGGCAGCTACAAATAATCTCCTTGTGCCTTTCTCATAAGTGATAAATACTGGCACACCTGTAGTTTGAGTCTCATGAACCTCTAGTTGATTTGAAGGCCCTCCTTCCTCTTGAAACACTGATGGGGTCACCTGGGGGCTTTTAAAAACCTCATGTGAAATGAAAGTATCCCATGAAATTCTCAACAAGCTCAGCTGATGCAAAACAACAATCTTGATCAATGAAAAATGATAAAGGCTACTGAACTATTGAGGAAGAGGTTTCCTTTGCACCAATGTAGCCATCTTCTCAATATTTCTACATATGAAATAGGGGAGGTTCATCATCCTCACTCTAGTGAAATGCATCAATAATCTAACATGGTAAGTGTATAAGCGAGAAAACCTCCCTTCACACGTGAAATATTTGATAATGAACTTCATGAGCGGAGCATAAGTGTCCTGTAGGTATCTGAAAGGAAAGACCCTACTGATTTGCTTTTGATAATTAGCCCTGACATAAGGCTCATAATGCTCTTTTCCCATAAGCTGTCCTTTGTTCCACTGTTCATCCACATTTGGAATACTTGTTGCTGCAGCTATGGTTTCAGGTGTCAAAGTGAAGGAAACACCTGCCAAGTTCACCTGGACATTGTGAAGATGAAGGAAAAATATCCATGCAAGTTCATGGTGGTATTTCACCCTCTCCACCATCTCACAAAACTGGTAGCAAGACTGATGTTTAAAACATATTATTGCAAGAGGGAAAGCTAGTAACTTTGTGAGTGTGGTGAGTTCCTCCCGGATGTGTTTTCCTCCCTTATGTGGTTTTATTGGTGCATGAATATCTTAGGAGGAATCACTCACAATTTTCTCATCCCTTTCATAAGCTGAATTTGTTTCCATATTTGCAAATGTAGAATGTAGAATGATGAGTATGAAGAGATTTTCTTAAGTATAGGTGACTGTTGTTTTCTTTTTTGGGATTTGATGGGTTGAATGATAATAAAAATGCAAAGGGGGGTTTTGACGATGGCTGTAGGGTTTTTAGGGAATGATAGGGTTTAGGATAGGAAAAGGGGAATTAGGTTTTATGGGGAATAATGGGAATTAGGTATAGGGCTTAGGGTTTGATGATAGGGGGTAAGGTGAGTGTCAATGGGAGAGGGAAAGGGGAAGGGAATTAGGGAAATTTAGTGCAGGGGGATGGGATGTGGGAAAATCATACAAGGGAGTAAAAACAAAAAGAATGACAAAAACTACAAAACCCTAGACAATTTTGTCAAGGCAACTTTGAAGCAACTAGGGTTTGATTTTTTACCATTCAAATCATTATGATGGATGAAAAATGCTCTTTCTATGGCAAATAGGAGGGTGTACTTACTTGAAGAGATGATATTTGCAAATTTAGAGGCTTAGAAAATCGATGGCATGAATTTTTTTAGCTTGGTTGATAGGTGTGCCACGCCAATTCCTAGGTGCATAATGCCTATTGAAAACCATTTGGAAAACCTACGCTCAGTGCGTAGCGCCTGGTAGGGGCGTCGCGTCAGTGCTCGGGTGCGTCACACCGGGAAAAATCTTGAAATTTGCTCCAACTTTCCCTCTCTATCCTCAAAGCACAATTTTTCTTCTTGTTCTCTCTCACTTTAGCACAAAATGATGTCTTCTAACACAAAGGATCCCTTTATATACATTTGGACTCTAATTTTTCATTTAGAAAAAACTCCCTTTCTAAAGTTCCCTTTCACTTTGCTTTTGAAAACCCTGTTTTTGCAGTTTGGCTCTTTTTTGTCATTTGATGGACTGATGCTTGGATGTTTTTGTTTCCTTTACAAGAGCTAGGGTGCTGGAGTTTGGCAAGGTGACCAAGGGCTACAGATGATGCTTTATTACATATGAAAACAATAAAATTACATAAAATTTTTACATGAAATAGAAAAACTCTGTTTTCACCTCAAAACATAGTTTTGAGGTAAAAAACCCTTTATTGAGCAAATCATCCGTAAAATTTGTGATTTTATGAACTTATTAGACATCCTCATGTGCCTGCTGACCTCTTATTGAGCTTTTGAAAACCATGGTAGCAAGCCCTAGACCTAATGAGACTTGAAAACCCTAAAATGACTTCTGCAAGTGTAATGATAGAAAATGAATGTAAATGACCTGAATTTGTAAAAATAGGCCAATAGGTAAAAACCATGAGGGAAATTTGATAATGAACCACTACCATCAGTTGATCCATGACCTAATGGAATGCAACTGATTGGATGAGACACCTAATATGCATGCAAACAGAGAAATTTTGATCACTGATGGAGGGATGAAGATACCGACACTAACAGTTTGCAAGAGAATATTGTTGGCTTATACGTGCCTGACCCAGGTTCGGAAGAGTTATTTAGCCAAACAAATCCTGCAGCAACAGCCCGTGGAGCGCAGACTGAGGTCTCACCTGAGGTAGCAGGGGAGGGTGCTGGAACTAGGTTTCTGCACCCCTGGGATGTCTTGATGTGGTCTGGAGAGTTCATGCACTATTCTGTGGCCTTGCGCTACTCTTCTTCCGCGTAGATCTAGAACAAGGAAATTCCTTGATACTTATTACTAATGAGTGGTTATAGATCAGATCTACCTTTTACGGTATTTAAGCAAACATTTAATAGAGATAACCAGTTCGCGCACCCATAAAAGTTATATATTTGCATAAAATCATAACATAAGCATAAGTGCATAGATAAAACAAATATATCAATCATAAATTAACCAGATCCACAATATTTCAGATTCAACACAGTATTTCAGAACCAACTTATCTTTATCCAGCTTTTTCGCTAATACATCCAGATCTTCCTTGCACACTCAGCTGCAGGGGTCCACGCACACAGTTGCAGACTCTACCAGACCTCTGCGCACACAACTGCAGAGCCTCTATCTACCCAACAACATCCTTGACTTGAACTTACAGACGCAGAGATTACTCTCTTCACAAACCCATAACACTTAGATCTATCAACAACAAGAACTACTTTTTACCTTAGAGCCACGCTCTATTTATACATTCCCATGGTCTGCAGACCAAGGGAAGGTCGATTTACTTCCTATTATTCTATACTATTTCTTGGGCGGACAACCCTTTGACTTGACCTATTACATTTCACACTCCGCATATTTCAGAGATTTACAATATTATTATCCTAACTTATGGGCTTTAAGCCCCAAAACTGTTACGTGGGATCTCCACTACCCAATAGGCTCCCAACACAATCATCGTGACTCTTCCTGAGTCACTCCTCGGTGCGGCGATACACGCTGCCTAGGCTCTGTAGTTCACCTTCCTGTGAGTGACGTACTACTCCCTCTTTGTCTCCTGCAACACTTCTTCCAGCTCCTGCTCCAGTGTCGATACCAATTCAAGCAATCGATACTGTGCATTCTGCTTTGCTCGGTTAACACAGAACACCCCCTCGTAGTGTTTTAGCTCTAGCTGGGGTGCCGCATACAGGAACTCCTCATACCAATGTAGCCATTTTCCAATTTTGTATCTTCTGTACGCACTTTCTGCTACAGCTTGTATTGCAATTTTGAAAGACCATTATTGTTGTTCGCAAGATTCCAATCATCAAGGTACATCAGAGACGACCTATTAACTACAATTCCACCATTTGTCTCTGTGTTTACAACCTTTCCCTTATCTTTCATGGTTCGTCACCCAACCCATGGGTGAGTCAGTGGCATCCAGACTAGTTCTGCTTCGTGTCTATAAATTTCCGACACATCCCCTACCGTCGATGCTGAGTTCTACGCTGTGCCTGTAGCAGGCAATGCCATCCTCTTCAGCAAGCCCGACACCTCCAATGGCCATATCACAACCCTCAGCCTCACTCCTTTAGCGTAGATAATGAATAGTTCCATAGCAGTGGGAAGGAACAATAACTTAATGTTCTCAGAAGTGTAGCTTGTTCGGTGGATATCCCTCGGTGATTTATAAGTGTCTCGAAATTCAAATTTTTTGGCTCCCACCTTTTCTGTTGCCGTAATGCTAAGCCTGCAGTAGATTGTTCCCAATCTGGCTTGTACCCCATCTCTTAATTGCCCGCCGCCTGCTCCCTTTTGCCATAACATAGACATCTTGTCATGAATAGTGACAACAATGGTCACCTCTCTGCTTGTCAATGCAGCAGCACAACCCTTTCCGCGCATCCGCGACCCTTGTGATAGATCAAATCTATGTGTACCCTGGTTGTCGTGCAGCTGCTTTAATGTCCCGTGCTCTCTTTCAGCTGGTTGGAGCGGTGAGACTATCCTTCGGGCAGTTAGTCAGGTAGTAGGCCCACTCGTATAGAGCTTCAGGCGACTGCCATTTACTCTTCCCGGGAAGGGGTCTCCATATAGCTTAGCAAGTTGGACCGCGCCTCCATCTGTAACTTCTTTGAGTACATAAGGTCCCAACTAGTGCATGTGGAGCTTGCCAGGGAATTTTTCGAACTTGTTGTCATATAGTAA
>APFE030866069.1:0-64348 GCA_000404065.3 Pinus taeda
TCATATTTATAACAAATTATTTAGAATCAACTAAAAAGTATACTAACTAGATCAACTAAAAAGTATACTAACTAGATCCATAAATCACTCGTAGAGTGGATATTCCATTAGGCCATAGCAAATATGCCCACAATGAGTGCGTAAATGTGGCACCACTTGAATCTAACTAGGAACACCAACCTAACTATGTGGATTCAATCGTCTATATTAGTGTGGCCCAAAGCCTCCACACCTAAATGTCTAAGAGACTCTAACGGATCTTGTTTACAAAGATTCTCAGCCGCACAACAGAACTCCTTGTTCTATGCTTACCCTTAGTACAGAATATGAGAAGCTTGACCTGTTCTTGCATCTTTGATTGCATTTTGGAACTGTCATTCTCACTGGTTTGTTTCAGGTAAAATGTTGAGCTTTTATCCAGACTGGCCATGAAATCTGTACATTGCACTTCTAAAACATATACATTGTCATGATGTAATCGGTGCACTTCATAACAATATTCTTTAGATCATATGATCAACTTGGGATACCTGGATCTGAAATCTGCAATGTGAAAGTAATTCACTGTTAAACAGAAACGTTTTACTAGTAGTGTTTGCAATCTTATCTTGTCTCATTCATTTCTGTCAATTAGATTTATATGAGCTTTTTCGTTTTATATTGGAAGTGCCTTTTTCAAATGTATAATCATTCCACATAATTCTGAAAATTGCCTTTGTGTTAGTACTGGCAAATCCAAAACGTAAGTAATCTGAACTTGGTATTTTAATATGAGTTTTATGTGAGCGTTTTCTTTCACCTTAGGTGTTGGTTTTTAAATTTATATTCATTTTAGGCAATTTTGAAAATTGTTTTACTGAAATTGCCTGAAGTAAATATGATTATATGACATGTTTTGATGAAGTTAGCTTTGTTTTTGTTTTTTTTTTTTAAATTATTATTTTAAATCCATATAAAAAAATATATTAATAAGAACTTGTGTTTCAGAAGAGATTCAACCATCTAGATCTAAAAGTTCCATTTACAAGCAAAACTAATCCAGATTCAACCAGGTAGATCTAAAAGTTCCATTTACAATCCAAACTAATCCAGTAATTTTGATGTATAGGACTTTTAAAAAATTTCCTGACAACTTAATATATATTATTAGAAGCGGAAGGGCCAGCCATACTGATCAATAACATTTAAATTCATAGCTGAAGAAGAGAAGTGTGCGGGGAGGAATGTCCTTAATGGATCTATCTTGAAGAAAGTTGGAGATCCATTAACTAGTGCCAAAGAGTTACCAACTCATCCTCAATGTTCTTGAATTGGATATTTTCTAACTGGTTGACTTGATAGATCTCGCACCCAGGGATGTTGCTACGAAATCTCTTAATTTTTAGAGTATTTCTCCTTCGTTATGTGAAATGACATTAGATTTTCATTTCCTGAGATAGAGCAAATGATTCTCATTTTGATAACAAATCATTTCTCGACATTCCACCACTATGAAGTATTGGATTGTTATTTTGATAATAGATTAGATAGCCAATCCAAGTTACACACTCAATATCGTGGAGAATGGGATTTACATAAAATTACACCCAATTATTATTCCAATTATTTTTCAGTTTTGGTCTCAATAAGGATTTTACAATCTTACTTATGCATGAGTATTGAAAGTCTTAATCTTCAAGAGATATATTCCTTCCCTAAGATTTTCCACAAATTTTAGATCAACTCCCTTGCATATAGAGATATTATCCTAACTATATGCCAAATTAATAAAATAATTTTGATTACATGCTTGATACTATCATATTTCCATTATACAATTAACTTTTAATTTCTAGAAATACTACAAATAAGTTTCCTAGATTAGAGCTTAAGATATGTAAATTCAACATGTGATTCTCCTACATCAAACTCCTTGGGTACAAAAAAATAATTATGCCTCTTGGTCATAGTTTTTAATCTACATCCATGTTGTTGTAGATTCTTCTCCTCCTAGATCTCAAACTTGATTTTGTTGTTTCCCACATACTTTACTATCATGTTTTCACATTGTTGTTTCCTGTAACCTTCCAAGATCTCACTCTGTCTTCTTCCAAATTTTTGGAATAATTTCCATCTATTTTTGTACCTGTAGAAAACACAATAAATTTCTTTCCAAACTATTCATCAATCCACCATGCAATAACTTGTTGGTCTTACTCCTTATCCTTCACATAGGCATAACCTATTTCCGCCTTCATATAGACCTCCTTTAGAACCTTAGTTCCCCTACAACTTTTGTATGCTCATCATGAACTCATCATTAACCTTGGGCTTTGACAGTGATTCTGCTAATATTCTATTGGCATTACATCTAAGATTTGTGCTTTTTTCCTGACACATGCAATTACACAAATTATCAATATGAAAAATTTGAGACTCTTTTGTCTCTTTGGATCTTTTTTTACATCTCCTAGTACAGGTTCTAACTCTCTAAATATTTCATGAGACTTTTATTCTGAACCATATTCATATCTTCCCACCTTCTTTGCATATAATTACACAATACATCATTTATCTCTTATTTTAGGATTCCAACCATAACTATGGTTTCCTCATTTCTTTCCTCTTGTACAAGCTCCATCAAAACATTGAGTCTCTCTTTTAATTATATATTTTTATCTTCCCAATACATTATTCCTATTATTTGCTCTCACTTAGTTATTTATTTTGTTGTACATATTATTTCATTTGTCTTTTGTACCTTATTTTATTTTCAATGCTTTGGTTGCATTTCTTAAATACACCGTATTTAGAATTGTTCTAAATTTATTTTCAACTTCAACACTTGACTTGATTTATGGGTATCAGGTACCTCCCAACATGCAGCCTTCTTACAACATAAAAATTATTTCTTCATGACTCAACTCTTTACCTGAATAATTTAAATTGAATTGAAAATTTTCAATCTACATAACATAAACATGGACTTCGTCCCTAACTCTTAATTGATTCACTCAACTTTACAAAAATTATCATTACATTACACGACCACTGACACGTATTTTAATTTGATTTTTAATTCTTCTAGAAAATTCATAAAGAAACAGTTATCCACTACATTATCATTTTGCTAATAAACCAAAACCATATATTTATATTTATATATAAAAAAATGATTTCATGTTACAAAAATTGTAAACTCGCATTTCATCTGTTTTATTTTATTTTATTTTTTTCCTTGTCTTAAAAATTGTACCATTTAAATTTATATTAATAATACAAAACGCATTACCACTCATTACCAAAATAGTACACTACAAATACTTTACCAAATAATGTATAGATAGATTATTCAATCATTAAAGACCTTTAGTTCTAAATGAAATAAGAACTGGAAGACAAAATTTGATGAATGAATCATGTAGCTCATAGGTGAGACAAGCTACACATGGAGGCTACCAAAAAACATTGTCAGACTCTCATTAACCAAATCAATCATCGCTACACAAATTTATATGATTACAATTTGTTATTGATATGCAAGCAAACCCCTAAGAAATAGGAAGTAATTCCTAAATAAGTACACAATCAAAACAACCAAGCAATTGCTTTCTCCATTATTTCCAAGTGCCCCCCTTAATGGAGAAAATGTTTGTTTCCACACCTAATATCTCCCTAAACAACTCAAAGTTCATCTTCCCAAGATGATTAGTGTAAATGTTAGCAACATTTTCAAAAGTATTACAATACATTAGAGTAATTTCTTTAGATTGTATCTTCTCTTTAACAAAATGAAATTGAGCATCAACATGCTTTGTTCCTGCATGATAAACTGGATTATTTTCCAAGTTGATTGAGGTCTAGTTATGACATCTGATCATTGTCGCCTTATTTTGTTCTTCTCCAACATCTTGAAGAACTCTCCTCAACCAAACAACTTCACAAGTGGCTACATAGAAAGCTTTATACTCTTCCATTGTAGATTACAAAGATACAATAGGATAGTTCTTACTACTCCATGAAAAAATTCCAAATCCAATACTACAATCATAACCTATTGTAGTTCTCATTTCATCTGAATTACCAACCCAGTTTGAATATGAGTAGCCTGCTAGCTCAAGATCAAATGAATCAATATACTTAATACCAAAATTAATTGTTCCTTTAAGATACCTAGATACAACTTTCATTTGTTTCCAATTAATTTCTAAAGGTTTTTCCATATGTTGACTTAACACATCAATAGAGTATGGTATATCAGCTTTGGTTGTAGTAAGATAATTGACATTTCCCACCAATTGTCTATACATTGTACCATCGACCTCCTTTGAGCCATCATCACTACAAAAGTTCACATTGTGTTGCATTGGAACAAAATCATATTTACACTAATTCATTTTAAACTTCTTAAGTAGTTCTCTAACATTCTTACCCTGTGAAACAAAAGTTTGACAAGGATTTCTCCAAACATCAAGATCTAGAAAGTATTGTAACTCTCCAAGATTTTTCATCTCAAATACTTATGATCTCTTCACCTTAATTCCATCAATTAGCTGACCAAAATTCCCAGTAATAATTAAATCATCAACATACAAGGAAATCAATACTCATGCCACTTTAAATAAAAATTGGTATATAGATTTGGGTTAGTTTGGCTCCTAATAAAACCCTATTGAAGAAAGAAGGAATTTATCTTCTCATACCACGACCTATGTGCTTACTTCAACCCATACAAACATTTATTTAATTTGAAAAGTAGATGTTCTTAACCCTTTTTCATAGGCCTTTTTGGTTGAGTAAGATAAATCTACCCCTTTAACGCATCATTCAAAAATGCAGATTTTACATCTAATTGGTGAATATTCCAATGGTACTTTGTAGCTAATGGACTTAATAATTTAATAGCTTTCAGCTTAGTTACAATTGAAAATGTTTTTTCAAAATTAATTCCCTGTTTTTGTGCATATCCCTTTGCCACCAATCTGGCCTTATATTTATCTATACTACCATCTATTTTAAATTTGTATTTGTACAACCGTTTGGCATCCTATGGGCTCTTGATCTCTAGGTAGTTCAATCAATTCGAAGGTTTTGTTTTTCATTATAGAGTCATATTCTTTCTTCATTTCTTTTCTCCACTCTTCATATTCATTAACTTCATTAAAAATCATGGGATTTATGACATTTAAAACATTATTCATGACAGGATACTCCTTATACCTTTTAGGTAGGAAAATCTAGCATGCATATCTTCTTGGAAATTGATTGCCTTCATCTTATTCTATGAAGTCCCTTCTCCACCTCTAGTTGAGCTTTCACTGCTGGTAGTGTCCATATCACTGGATTCTTCCTCAAGCTTACGTTGTTCTCTGTCTTCATATTCTATTTGATGTCTTCTACTTTAGGAATCATATTCCATCTTTCACAATTGTTGTCCTTGTTTCTTTCATCTGCTTGATCATGGAATATTAAATCTCTACTAGAAAATACTTTGTGAGTAGAGAGATCAAACATTTTATCAGCTTTAAATTTTGAACAATACCCTACAAAAATGCATTTGATGGATTTAGTATCAACTTTCTTTCTATTCTCCTTGGGAATATGTCCAAAGGCTTTACACCCAAATACCCTCAAATGATGAACTACCTGTTTAAAACCATACACGACTTCAAATGGGGTTTTAAGATAAAAATACCTTGTGGGACTTCTATTCTTTAAATAAACAACAATGTTAATGGCCTCTGCCCTAAAAAGATTTGAGAGATTCTTAACTTTAATCATACTTCATTCACACTCCACCAATTTCCTTTTTTAACTTTTTGCAACACCATTTTGTTATGGAGTGTACACTACTATAAATTGTTTAACTATTCCATCATCTTTTCAGTACTTTATCAAGTTACCCAACCTATACTCTACCCCTTGATTTGAATGGAGGATTTTTATGAACTTCTCTATTTATTTCTCTAACATGTTTTTGAATTCTTTGAAATACTCAAAAACATCACTTTCCCCTAAGGAAGTAAACCGATGTATACCTTGTGCAATCATTAATAAACAACAAAAAATAATAAGCTGATCCTAAATATCTTGTCTACACTTTTCCAGAAACATCGGTATGCACATGTTCTAACACATCTCTTCTTCTTCTATCAGAATTAGAGGGGAATTCATCTCTCTGCATTTTTTCTAACGGACAACCCTCGCAAGAAACATACTCACTCTTTAACATAATGAGTCCTTCAAACGTTCGTTGTTTCTACAAAAAAACACATCATGATAATTGATATGACTATACCTCTGGTGCCAAAAACTTCTTGTTGACATAGTTGTAGAAGTTAGTGCTTAATGACTCTTGTTGGTGGCACCAATTTTGTACAAGCCTCTAACTCTGACTACTGAAGCAACAAGTTTCCAGTGATCCAATAAATCCTTTACTATGTAGTGTGTTTTGAAAAATTCAACCTTCAAATTTTGATCCATGATTATAAACATAAAGATTAGATTTTTCTTGATCCTAGGCACCTATATAACAATATGAATGCATTTGACACTGGTATTTGGAAATGTCACAAGAATATCTCCATATCCCTTATCCTTATGTGCACAATCATCACTAAGATAAATGTTGGCACCATTTCTTATCTTGTTGAAGTTCTCATACTAGTCCTTATTGCATGTCATGTGGATTGAGGCTCTAGAATCCAAAAACCTTGTATTAACATCATTGGTTTCAACATACAACACAACATTAGACAAAAATAATTTAAGATCATTAAAATTAGAATTCAGAGCTTCTCTTGCAAAATGATCTAAATGTCTTCTATGTTTATGCCTTGCTTCATCACTTTTGTTCTAATAACAATCTCTGAAAAGATGCCCAATTTTATGACAATAAAAACATTTTATTCTAGAATTATTTCTAGCAGGTGATATACCTTGATTTGGATTTGGACATGGCCTTCTCTAAGATGGATTTCCAACTTTACTCCTCCTTATTTTCCTATGAAAAAATATTTTTCTCCAAAAGTGCCAAGTCTAGGTTATGAGGCTTCAAACTCCTTCCCCTCTCTTCTTTGTGCAACAATATACCTATTGATTCATCAAAAGCGAGCACTTTCTCCCTTGTTGCAAGACCTATAATGAACACATGATAGTCCTCTGATATTCCATTTAAAGTTATTGTAACAAGACCAATTCTATATACTAATTATCCTATGTCTTCCAACTTATCTTTCAAATCTTAAACTCTTGAAATTAGATTACTCATAGTTTCATTTTCTTCCACTTTAATGGAAAGGAGCTTACCTTTAAAAGAGAGCAGACCATTTGTATTTTTAGTCTCATGAAAATCCTTAAGTGTAGTCTAATTTTCATTGGAAGTCTTGCAATCATGAATATGAGGAATTATACTATCTTTCACAAACATCCTTAACAATACCTTTTATTTGTTCTCTCACTTCTCATGATCCTGGATTGATGTTGTTGCTACACTTTCATTCGCAGTTGGCCTTGGCTCATCTCTATTTGTAATTTTTCATATGCCATAACCTTCAATCAAAGTTTTTAGCTTAAATTTAAGATTAACATTATTGGATCCGTCCAATTTATTAGCCTCATTTAGGTAAGTCTCTACAAATGTATTATTCATCTTAACATGGAAATATTCGAGTTCACGCTATAAATAAATATGGAGGGCCAAAAAATACATAAACAATCAGAGTAAGAGAATCAATCCATAATAAATTAACTATATATAAAACCTGAGGCCAAATATCCCTTATAGAAGTTCCCTTCACTTGTAGGGAACACGAGGTGCCATCCCACCCCTTACAGTCTCCACAAAAACCCTGGAAATGCACTGGTTGTTGGTCTCTCCTGAAAGGAGACCTCAATCTAGATAACTTTCGAAAATTAGCGACATTATACTTTTAGAGGTTTTAGAGAAGAGTTTGCTCACCAAAATTGGCTCATCGCACCTTTCAATGTAGAAGGCATGTGATGCATTACAAAAATGAACGGTTTCATAAGTTTGGACACTCCATCACACTTTTCTTTTACTGTAGAGTCTGATTGTCCCCTGGATCAGTTCAAAGGTCTCCACACATAGTTCCACTCACCACAACATGGTCGATATGCCAACACTCAAATATTTATTCATGCAGGTCGACTCTCCACTCAGGTCTCCAGTTCAACCGACAATCTCCATGACGTTTGTTGGTAAGTCAATTAACAAGGGTGTTGTCCACAATCATGCATTCTTCACACAAATACACATGGATTCACAACACCATTCAAGTTTTTGGTGTCTGCTGACAAGCACCGCCACACTACCATTGCTTTTCCACCACAACCACGAAGAATTCTTATGTCATTCAATAACAACAAATCTCCACAGAATGAATTCACATTATGTCAAGCCACTCAAACACATCCACCAACTTCACTAGGAAAATCATCCAGTGCAGCTCCAACAATATCCTATCACACATTCACAGCTGAAACACAAATTCAACCCTCTTCCTAACAACGTTTTTCTCATTACTTGAATGAAAAATGGCATATAAAACAAAAAAAAATAGTCTCACTAGACCACACATATTTGCACATGCTCTTTCCTTCACATAATTAAAGACCTACAACCTCAACCACTTTATAACAACCTGTTTTCATTGCTAAGCTTTGATACCAAAATAAGAATTGAAAGACAAAATTTGATGAATGAATCATGCAACTCACTGGTGAGATAAGCTACACCTCGAGACTTCCAATAATATTGCCACATTCTCATTAACCAAATCAATCATCAATACACAAATTTATATGATTGCATTCTACTAGGGAGATCTAAATAAACTCCTAAGAAATATGATCTAGTTTTTAAATAAGTACACAATCAAAACAACCATGTTATTTCTTTCTCTGTTATTTCCAAGTAAATGATACTCTTTATCTCAATTTTATGTTGTGCTCCACCTTTGGGAAGGCTATATTTTCAAATGGAAATGAATGGTGATGACTCCTAACCATAGTTACCAAGTTTGAATTCAAATTAGGATTCAAATTTTCTTAGATACGAGAAAAAATCAACTCTCTAAAATCCAATATGAAATTTTTTGGTAGTATACATCTTACACATTTTTAAAAATTTGAAATAGAAAATAAAAATCATGAATTTTCAAACATTGACTCTTACCTCCTTTCCAAGATGGTCCCAAATAATGAAGAACTCAACTTATGAAATTTATTTATATCAGAAAATGAGGATATATGTGAAAATAAATACTATAGTATCAATAAGAAAATCTCAAAACTAAAGTTCAATATAAAGAATAAGATCAACAATATCAAAACTAAATTTCTCTAAATGAGCAAGTTGTCGATTAGTATTGGAGAAACTGTTTCTAGATTCGAAAAGAATGACATCTCTTGAAATAATAAATTTTATATTTTCTTCATCATATTATTTGTATTCTTTTGAAGTACCAAAATATCTGAGAAAATTACACTTTCTACTTCTGAAATTTAATTTTTTTCTTTGTTGTTTAGGAATAAGTGCATAACAAGTAGATCCAAAAACTTTAAAACGTTTAGTTGTTGGTAACTTGTTATACCATATTTCATATGGTGATTTGTTGTTGATGACAAAAGAATGACATCTATTTTTAATGTATGCTACACAAAGTACTACTTCTCTCCAAAAAATTAATTTGACATTTTTGAAAAACATCATTTATATAACCATGATAAGCAAATTCCTATTCATCCTTTCTATGACATCATTTTGTTGTGGATTATATGGAATAGTAGTTTGGTGTTTTATGCCATTATATTTTAAATATTGTTCAAAATATTTTGAATTATATCCACCTCCATTATATGTCTATAAGGTACCAATATTCTGTTGAATTTCATTTTTAACCATAGCATGAAATATTTTATACATATCAAAAACTTGTGGCTTTTCTTTCGAAAGATAAACCCAACACATCCTCGAATAATAATCAATAAAAGTGAGTATATATTTATTTCCATTTGCAGTTGGTACATGCATAGGTCCACATAAATTAGAGTGTATGAGACCTAATTTTCTGGAGGATCTAGAAACATGACATGAAATGGTTGTTTACTGTGTTTCACCAGGATGTAAGTATCACGTGGTGTGAGATTTCTTGGAATAGTGGGGATACCTTTAATGAACTGCTCTTTCATAATTCTAATGTTGTTATAGTTGATGTTATCAAATATAGCATGCGATAATAAACTAGAAGGCAAAAGATTATTCTACTACATTAATAGAGTTGAATTTGTAGCAAACTATGTAGTAGAAGAATGACTATTTAATTTCAACAATCTACCTTCTTTAACACCAATCATAATTACTGAATTATCACATTATATACATATTTCAATAATTCCATCAAAAATGTGGATTGAATGTCCTTGTTGTTTGAGAATGAGGGACATTAAGTTACTTTGAAATTGTGGTATATAAAAACCATTCTTTAATATATAATCTAATAAATGTGGAATCTTTAATCTAATTGATCCAATTGCTGATAGTTTAACTTCATATTTATCAGAAAAATATAAACAACCATCAACATTATCATTGAAAAATTCAAAAAGATATTTCTGAAATGTCATATGATAGGTAACACTTGAATCTAAAATCCAAATGTCCTCCCATGAAGAAAATGCAATATTAAAAACATTATGAATATTGAAGTTGCTGTGAATAATTATATAATGAGAAGATTCATTTGTTCTACTTTTGTCAAAAGGTGCTTTCTGTGTCTTTTCATTAATTGGCTCATTCTTTTCATTATTAATCTTCTCCTAGGGAACCCTGCAATTAACTGAACTCTGACCAATTTTTCCACACCTATAAGATTTGATATTTGGTTTATTAGAGTGAAAATTCTTCTGTGCCTAGTCATTTTTTTGTCTATAACCCTGATTATTGTTATTATTCCCCCACCTCCTCTAAATTTCATTTTACCTCAACCTTTATGATTATTTCCACCTCTGACATATTCACTTTGTGATTTATGGTTGTTTTGTTCATGTGATGAGGTTTCTATATTAGAAGTAGAAAAAGGCTCTTTCTTCCTAGAAGAATTTTCTCTTTCAGTAATTTTATTCACTAATTTATCAAAAGTAATGTCATTTAATTGTCCACTACCTTGGAGAGATTCCAAGTATGGAGAATATGCATGGTGTAGGGCCTTGTTCAAGGTATTTAATTGTAAGTCTACTTTAACACCTGTGGTTCTATGTCATGGAAAACAATATTTATTTTAGAAGCCAATTTAATTGGATCGTTATCCTTTATATCCAAATTAAATAGCTTCAAAAATAACTGAATAATCTCTAATTCTGAATGTGAATCATAGATTTCCTTTAAAATGTCTAATGTTGCATATGTTGTCTTACAGGAATGAATGTATCTACATACCTCTTCTGAGACTAATGTTGTAATCATAGCATAGGTTTTATTATTCTTGACTTCCCATATGGCACGTTGTTTGTCATCATCTAGAGGTTCTGGTGCAATTTATTTATTACCTCTGTCATTTTTCCCTTGGCAAACATCTTTCCACCAATCATTAAAAGTCAATGCACTTTTGAGTTTTCTTATCCATTCTGGGTAATTTTCTTTCCCATAAAGTATAACGCCAACTAACGAAATTATGAATGTCATCTTTAAATTAAATAAACAATTTTAATAATTTGGATAAACTGCAAAAATATGTCGTCATTCGTAAAAAATCTAAAAGTATCTGGTAGGCTATCAATGACATTTTGTAACAGATACAAATTTAATGAAATTTAACCAAGGTTAAAAACTTCATTAGCTAACAAATCATTGGACATCAATTGACATTGAAACGTTCATTAAAAGTTTATGACATTTAATGGACGTCACAATTAATGGGGTCAGAAATGAGAAGACCACATGTGCCAATTCAATCAACAATTTGTATCACTCTGACGGATCTAATGGTATACAATAACACAAAATTTGTCATAGGTTATTGTGATGCGTGGTCCCGGGAGGCATTTTGAAGAAAACCGCTTAGTGTGTTCACTACAACAAAACCAGCGATTAGCGTCCCTTTTTACTTCTTTTTTTGCATCTAGAGCCCATTTTTGGTGCTATTTGCATCCATTTATCAAATATGGTGAAAAAATTGACACAAAATTTGCATCAAGTTTTGCACCAAATCTTACACCAAGTTTAGCACCAGGTATTGCAATAGGTTTTGCACCACGTTTTGCACCAAATTTTATGCCAAGTTTTGTGTCATCCTTTACACCAGGTTTTGTTCCAGGTTTTGCATCAAGTTTGGCACCTAATTTTGTTTGACATACTTTTGCATCCTCATTTGCATCCACTTTTTGCACCTACACTTGCATCAACTTTTGCATCGACTTTTGCATCCTTTTTTAAATCATTTTTTGCATCCATTTTTTCATCCATTTGTGCATCCCTTTTGCGCCAAGTTTTACATCGTGTTTTGTGTCTAGTTTTGCATAAAATGTTGCATCCACTTTTCCCTCTTGTTTGGAATCCATATTTACATCCTCTTTTGCATCTATTATTGTACCCACTATTGCATCTAATATTTTTGTGCCACAATTAGCGCCTAGTTTGGCACCTCCTTTTGCACCCACTTTTGACTATAATTTTGCATCCACCTTTGCATCCTCATTTGCGTCTAGGTTTTCATCAACTACTACATCTATTTTTGCATCCCTTTTTGTATCCAATTTTGGACCGGGATTTGCATCGGGTTTTTTGTCTCGTTTTTCATCTACTTTTGCATCGACTTCTATTGCATCCACTTTTGCACGCAATTTTGTATCCACTGTTGCACCCATTTTAAATTTCACTTTTTGCATCCCTTTTTACATCTTCATTTGCATCATATTTGATTATTTTTTTGCATCTATCATTACATCCACTTTTGTTATGCCACAATTTGCACCATGTTTTTCACTCACTGTTGTATCCACGTTTGCTTCCAATTTTGCATCCATGTTCACATCCTCTTTTGCATCAAATATTGCATCTATTTTTGCATCCACTTTTATGTCAGGTTTATGCATTGGGTTTTGCATCTCGTTTTGTATCTAATTTTGCATCTACTTACATTATATCCATTTTTTTCATCGAATTTTGTTTTGCCTGTTGCATCAATGTTTGCTTCCACTTTTACATCCATTTTTGCATCTTATTTTGCATATTTTTTGTCTATTGTTACATCCACTTTTGTTGCACCATATCTTGTGCCTACCATTGCAACCACATTTGCTTCCACGTTTGCATCCCCTATTGCATCCACTTTTGTTTCATCCATTTTTGCATATACTTTTGTTTCCGTTGTTGCATCCACATTTGTTTCGCCACAATTTGTGCCAAGTTTTACACCTACCATTGGACCCATGTTTGCTTCCACTTTTGCCTTCATGTTTGCATCCAAGTTTGCATTGACAACTGCATCTACTTTTGCATCCACTTTTGTGTCAGGTTTTTCATGTTGTTGTGCATCTACTTATGTTGTATCCACTTTTCATCCAATTTTACTTCTATTGTTGCCCCAATTTCTATGTTCGCTTTTGCATCCCTTTTGCATCCTTCTCTATTAATTCTTTTATTAATTATATAATAAAATTATTAATTCATACAACACATATTTAACATTTTACTAAAATATTACTTTTACTTACTTCCATATCCCACTACTTCTATGACGTTGCACCAGTTTGTGCAAATGCTAGTTCAATATACGATGTAGGGTTTCAGGGTCGGCGATAATGCTCTTTAACTTTTTAAAACATTTATATCTTAAAATGGGTTGTTATATCGGATGTAGGGTTTCAGGTCCGCAGATATATCCTTCTCCGAGGGGTTTCAGGAGGGCCTCTTAGGCCGCGCCCCCTTTTCAGGTAGATGCATTTGCAAATATTTGCATTGTGATATTTTTCTTTCCAGGCAGCGGATTGACTTGATCGGTGCACGGACAAAGGTGCATTTTTGGATAACCGATGTGGCTGGTTCAGATCCTCATATGCAATCGGATAGAGGTGAGTCTAAGCCTTGATTTCTTTTGTCCCTCTCAACCCATATTCTCTTATCACGATGTCTTTTTTGTTTTGTATTTCCGCTTCACATTTTCCAGAAGAGGTGCTGCTTATATTTGCTTTCACAGACTCACAGCAGGCATATTTTTTCAATCTGTGTTTTTTTTTGGTGCATTTATTGGCTTACATATCGATTGATATTGATATATTTTCCCTCAATTTTTATAATCTTTTATTTCATCTGAGTATAAAGAGATACATTCTGTAAATGCTTTAAGCTTCGAGAAATATCAGAACGAAAATATACATTCTTTGCTAAGCCTGAAGAAGGCATTGATATTGATTGAAGGGTCCTGTAACTTCTCTAAAATTCAGAATTCTTCTTTTGAGGCACTTGGATCATCTTCAGAATACTGACTGTCATAAGAATCCCCATTCGAGGATGCAGAAATATGTTCGTGTAAGATATGACAATCCTTGATTTCACTTCATAACCTTGAACCCTCAGCCAACTGTAGTCCTTCCTTCCTCAAGGTGTCTGCTTCACCATTTAATTCTTTGTAGACATGTTCAAAGTGCTCTGAAATAAAAACGGACAGAACGTTTGATTTCATCTTCTACTACTGCCATTCATCCAATTAATTACTAACAACTGATGAATTTAGTAACACTTGTTTAACAGATTCTTCTCCTACAGGAAAGTAGCACAGTCTGAATTTAAAGGCTAATCGAAACTGTAATCTGAATGTCGTTTGAGCCTATAAACGGACACAGTTAGAAAACATGCACAGAACATGTAGATCACTGTCGAGAACCCCTGTTAATGCTATTCCATTATCATTGAATAAAAAGCTGCATCACTAATATATCTCAGTGCAAAATGCACTGCCCCCTTCCAAGTATTAGAACTTGTGTTTTGTGGCAACCTGATGAAATTGCCTAGGCTGCACCATGTACTGAAAGTGTTGACTGCAAAACAAATGTTAGGCCTTGTGTTAACTAAGTACATGAGGAAACCTATCAATTCCCTGTATACATATGTTCATCAAATCTACTACCACAGGGGAGTAGCCATGGGTTTGCAGTACATCATTTGAAATCTCATCAGAATTTCAATTGCATACACTGGAGTAGCCATGGGTTTGCAGTCCATCATTTGAAATCTTCTAAGAATTTCAATTGCATACTTTTTCTGTCCAAGGAACACTTCACCTGCACTTTGCTACACCCCTAGAGCCATCAAGTAGTGCTTCAAGTCATGACCAATTCTCTTGCCAATTTTGCCCTGCACCAGTTTGTGGATTCCTTTTAACTTCCTGTGAGTGTAAGATTGTCTACATATGGGACTAAAACAAGCAGATTAGAATGATCTACCAAATTGTAAAAATTAGAATCTGCATCTGTCTCAGTGAAACCCAAATCTGAAAGTTACTCATCGATCTTGGAGTGCCATGCAAATGGTGCCTGTTTCAACTCATAAAGGGCCTACTTCAACTTGTAAACATGGGTCTCAAGCCTATTCACCTAAAAGCCTCTTGGTTGGTTTATTCATATAACTCCTTAATCAACCTATTAAGAAATGTTGTCTTTACATAAATTTGATATAAAATCCAATGGAAGATTGTTGTGAAAGACATAGTAAATCTGATAGAGGTATATTTAGTAACAAGAGCAAAAGTCTCCTCATAGTCAACTCCTTTTTAATGGGAGAACCGTCCAGCCACAAACCGAGCTTTGCAGTTTTATATGCTGCTATCTGGTGCATGTTTAACCATGCATGATTGTTGTAAGAAAAACTAGAGTCAAATACTGACTTCTCCACTAGTCTAGGCACTATCTCCTACCCATCATTCTTTAGGAGGAGATGTATTCCTCCATCATGGCATTTTGCAGTACTTGCTTCCTTACTGCCGTTACTAGAAGGTTTTGTTTCAATAATGAAAGATATCAGTGCAACATAACTAGGGAACTTTTTAGGAGGGTGGCTTATTTGAAGGGAAGTAGTTGGAGCACCAACTTACTCTGTTGCCTCTTTTAATGTCTAGATTAGCCATCTAGGCTTTCTAGCTGAACTTGAAGGTAAAGAGGCACCCCTTGCACTTCCAAAAGCTTGCTGATCTAAGTATGCGTTTCATGATCTTTTTGATTTCTGCAGATCTGTTTTTGGGATACCAAGCTCTTCTGCCTCCATGGTCACTATTGGAGGTTGTTGAGACTTAGAGGACCATGCATTTTCTTCAAACTTGGTATCTCTGCTCACAACTACTTTATGTTGAGATGGAATGTATATTCTATAAGCTTTCGAGGTTTCACTCTGACCTACAAAAATGCCCTTCAAACTAGAAGGTTCCAACTTGGTCCTTTTCCCATCTGGAATATGAATGTAGATAGGACAACTGAAAAACTCAAAGATGTGTTACTTGAGGCTTCTGAATTCCTCTAGTCTTATCCTTCAAAATTCTATGAGGATACCTATTCAAAATATAGACAATGATGAGACATGTTTATACACAGAGACACATCAGCAGAACTAGATCATGAATCAAGGCCCCAAACTGCTGAGGGTTGTAGGGAACTATCAACATTTTCTTGATTCTTGATTTCATGCAAAAGGTATCAAACTTCTTTGGTTTTTGTGAATTAAGTCTAGGACTTCCTAGAAGAATCATCAATAAAATATTCATAGTAAATGTTACTTGATAAGGAAGTTGAAGAGATGGGCCCACATACATTTGAGTTGATTAGGTCAGAAACCCCTCTTGACCTATGTTTACTGCCAGGAAAACATCCTTTACATGCTGGCCAAGTGCACAACCTTTGCACACTCCTTTCTTCTCAGCCTTGAAGATTGGCAATGCCCACACCATGTTTTTCAAGATTGGCAACATTCACTAGTGCAAGTGACCTAGTCTCTTTTGTCAAAGCTCACACATGTTGTCACTATCATACCCTAAAGTTCTTATAGGATTCCCTTGCAATTTAGGATGAGAACTTGTTGATCTTCAAAGTTAGCCATATATGTAGGATCTATCATCACTGAAATTGGAAAGAGATTTTTAGTTAAGCTAGGTACATACAAAACATCATTAACTTAGTAAGCTTAAGGATATCACTTGATGGATCCCACTCTTGCAACTGGATATGTGGCATCATCACCAAGTTCTACTAAAGGTACTCTTGTTAGAGGTTGTATGTTTGCAGGCTCCACTGTCCACATACCATTCCACATCAGACATGATGTCAGATGACAGGCATGAGACCATTAAGAAGTGTATCTCGAGATTGGATGAAAGCTCATCCACTTGAGCTGATGCTTTTGTACTCTTTACAAGTTGCTTTCCCTTCCCCTTCTTTTGATGACATTGGAAGCGAAAGTGCCCAAACATTTGACACTTGAAGCACTTGATGTGGCTCAAGTCCTTCCTTCCCTGGTTACAAGAACCTGGCTTCTCTTTCTTCCCTTTTTAACCCTTCTTAGTTCCTCTTTTCTTGTTGCCCTTCTTCGTCTTACTAATGGGGACAACATTCTGCTCCTTCTAGTTGAAGTCATTCCATAGCCTCTTCAAAATGGGAAGTTTTAACTTTTTTTTGGCCTAGATGTCATAGCCAAAAAGTTTCCAAAAAGAACAGGACCTATTTAATGCAATGAGTACTAGCTTTTCACCCTTCACCTCCTCTCAATTGCTGCAAGCTGATCATGGAGATCAATAATCTTCATTAAGTAGGAAACTACAATATCCTTTTACTCATTTGCAGGGATTAAGCTTATTTCTTAGCAATGTCTTCTGTTTGTTGTTCTCACTCTGATAGAGTGACTAGAGCATCAAACATGTACTTTATTGTGGTCTTTTTGGTGATGTGAGGGATCTAATGATCCTTCATAGATTCAAGTATGACTCACTTGACCTTGGCCATCTTCTTTTTATGATTTACTAATTACACAGGTTTGGGAGGCTCTACAACCAGTTTCTCAATGAAGTTAGACAAATCCTACTCCAACAATATCTTTGTGCCTAGAGGCGCTCACCAGCCTGGTATGGAAGAGATGTTGTAATGTCGTGTCTTGATATGTAAACATTTTGACTCAGTCAAATTGCATAAAATGGAAATGAAATAAAATAAAATAAAAATAAAATAAAATAAAATTAATAATTAAAATAAACTTGAGGTAAAATAGTCAATTTATTGTTGGTGGTTTTGACAACCCATGGTTTTGCTAATGGTATTCTTATGTAAGAATAATTTCTCACTCTAGATCCATCTTAACTCCAGATCTATCGAGTGTCGAGAGGGATCAAATCTATTGAGGTGCAAACCTCTTTTAGAGTGAAAAGAAATTTGATCCTGCCAAATGCTTGGAAGATCTGTAGTTAAGATGGATGCAGGCTGGTTACCTGAGACTTCCCTGGGATGAAGTTAAGAGGGACCTTCCAATCTGTCCATGTATTTGAGATTGACTGTAGCCATACTAATGCATTGGAATATCGCCTAAACGAAAGTTAAGACAGATCAGCAGCCTAACAAAGAACCCGACAACTTGAAACTTCACTGTGCTTTTCTCAAGCATGGATCACAGCATCCGATCCCTGGAGCCTCCTGACAGCTCCCTTTCATAGGTAGCAGTCCTACTATCTATTCAAGGATTTTTAGAATGTTTCAACAAACCTTTCTCTGATACCATTATGAATTTTTGTCTAACTCATTGTAAACAGATTCTTCTTCTAGTGGAAACTAACACTGTCTAAATTTAAAGGCTAATCAAAACTGCAATCTGAATCTCACTAAAATCTACAAACACAGTTGGAATACATACATTGGAACACACAGATCAATGTCAAAAACACCTGTTACTGCTATTCCAATACTGCTGAATAAAAATCTGCTAGAAAGGATTTTGTGTAAGAACTGAAACTAACCCTATTACAGATCCATACTCTCACTCTTTCTTATAAGTGACACCTAGGGTTTATAAAAATAGATATATTACTTAGATCTCTGGATCTGTGCTCTATCTAACTGATAAAAAATGAATTCAGAAAGACTGAAAAATAAAACAGAACTGACTCATCTAACTTTAGCACTTTATCTTTAACCTAAAGTATAATGATAAAATTATCTTATTCTTTTTATGGCTGGTCCATACATGCATGTGTGTGCCCTTATTGCTGGAATAGTAAAATTTGTGATGTGCTCCTACTGTCTATTTATTGCTGCATTCTCACCAACAGATCATTATGCTGTTTGGAATTTAATGCTGCATGGATTTGTGTAATGCTGCTGTAATATAAGGTGCCCAGATCTGCTATGTGTGCTCCAACCTAGTAGAAGATGATCTGGGGTACACTATCTAACAACAATGAGCCAACAAACACTGATATTTTTTTAAATGCCACTGTGGGCTGCTAGCTTTTAGAGTATTGTTAGGGAAATAAGCTCGGTGTAGTTATTTGATCCTCACCTAAATCTGTTTTAAATCTGATACAGTGAGAGTTATTGAGATAGAGAACACGTATGGCTTCCCTTTTTTGGGGGGTACCTTGACTAGCTCCATCAAAGTAATCCCCATGTTCCAGATTTGTCCATAGGAGCACGAATCAACTTTTTCTGTGTTGGGGTTGATGAAAAAGCTTTGAAGTTTGAGAAGATTGACTGACCTTGGAAGGTACATTGAAAGAGTTATATACCTGTCTTCAAAGATTTCAACATTTCTATCTTTCTAGATTCCCCATGATACTATTAGAGGAAGGCCTTTGAGGACTGAGTTTTGCTACCACTTTTTAGAGCACTCTTCAGCATAACCTCCTTGTCCATAGTCCTTTATCCTTGTCAAACCATCCAGATTTCCTTTATTAAGGACAGAATATCAGTAAGTGGTCTATGTTCTTTTCAACTCTTTTACACATGATACATTTGCTTGGACTTGATCCATTTCTTCTCTTAAGAACTTCCTATGTGGGTGCTCTATTTAAGATTTCCAACTGCATGTAAATAATGAACTTTTGAAAGGTTCTTATCCAGATGCGCTTCCACCATGAGAGTGTGCATTCTGGTCTGTCCAGGGTACACGATTCTTATCCTAACTTTGGAGTGTAAATCCCCAAGGCTGGATTTTAGACCAGACATGTTCATCATCAGAGTCTTTTATATAGGCATGGCACACTTTTGATTTGTTTATAAATCCTTTTGATTGAATATTTTCTTGGCCTTTGAGTCGTCTCTCTGTTCAGCGCTATTCCAATCCTGTTGGCAAATGGAGGAGTTTCCTGGTCCAGCTGCCTGGTCTAGATTGAAGGGAGTTTATCACTGCTTCTGGCAGCTTGTACTCAGCTCCACTGCTTATCCATGGGTCTATACTGATCTTCGCCTTAGCCTCATTGCAAACCTTCCATGCCAGCAATCTGCCTATTAAAGGGAATGTTATAGTCAGTACTTTCAATAATATGGATGCATTGTTGATTGACTTGTTTGGGTTTCCAATCCAGTCTTCTGCTGAATTGGGCTCAATATATCTCTGAATGTGAATCTGATTCCAGAGGTCCTCTTTTGATATTAGTCTCCACATACACTTGGCTTTTAGGGCTTTCCCGAAGGAATGATATTCGATATGTAATGCATGTGGGGTTTTTTGTATACCTTTGTTTTCTTAGCAAAATATAGTCTTATATTATAAAAACAGATCAAGCACTGTAATTGCTTTCTCTTTGCATCCATGCTAGAAGAGCCAACATATCAGATTGGGCATCATATTTGGAATGTCTCATGTCATTCTAAGGACAAAATCCACAACAGTGATAAGATTCAATGTTTGCTTTTATTTTTATTGTGCTCTTTCCAGCTTTGTGGCTGGAATGCGTTGTAGGTCCAATTGAATCTGTATTGAGTTCAACCTAATTGTACAATGTATTTTTCTAACTTTCTACAAACGTGTTGTTTATATCTAGTATAAGCAGATGGGGGATAGACTCATGGAGTACTAGGCTTGTGCAGTTACATCCTGTAATTAATCTATTAAGATTGGTTCTGGTCTCCTTAAGTCCATATCCAGATGGGTCATGAGGGGAATGCAGAAGTTGATTTTGTATTCTTATCAGCACTGGGTCATAGATCCCACGATCCTTCATTTAATGTCTAGTTTTTGTCAATAATTAGGTTCTCTTCTTTAGATACTCCAATCTTTAGTTTTAACTTTTAATGTTTAGTGTTCTTTTATGGTGATTATTTTTTAGTATTTAGATCCTGTAATGATCCTTCTACTATGATTGGTTCTTTTTAAATTCTTTTCTAAATCCTTTTCTAAATCCTTGATGTCAAAGTAACACAATTTCGTTATCGAATCAGGCAAGTCTTTGTTCATTGGAATTAAAAACATTTTACAGAAATGAGAGTGCTACCAGGAAAATTTTTAGATAATACAGTTCTGTAGTTTGATGCTACAACAAATTTTGTTTGTGTTGTCACTGCCTTGTTTGGTTATTGGTATCAATTCTACTTTGGTACTGCATTTAGATACTTCAAGCTACATCATTTCCACATAAGATTGATAGGAATTCGACTATGTAGTGATTATAAAAAACACTGCTGTTTATCTATCCTATTTTAGTACTACCACACAACTTGCAATTGTGCTAAACAAAAAATTACGAAATAGTTAAAATTTTGATCCATTTTTTGCTTTTGTAAGAAAACAATAGTTTATTTTAACCAGTGTTCCATGAGGATGTGTCCCCTATGGTGGGGTGCACGTATCCACGCTTCCCACACACCTAGGATGGGAAGATGCTCAGGGACACGTTTCCCCACGCCCCCTTTTAGGGAGACACAAGGAGATGTAGGGGGAAACGTTTCCCTACTGTGGGGATGTGTTTCCCCAAAAGGGGTGCTTCTGGGCAGCTCCCCTAAAAAAGGGCTAGGTGCTCCCCCTTAATTTTGCTTGAAACAATAATTTATGAGTGGTAAAGCTCAAAATTCAACCCTAGGGCCCTATTAATTGACTTAGGATGTTTGAGAGTGGTTCTGACCTCATTTTATTTCATATGGAGAAAGTAAATTTCAGATTCCACTCAAAATGCATCAGACATAACAATTTTTAGGATTTCAGGAATGAGCGAATTGCGATGTTTCCATTGGGCTCTATTATATATAAGGGTTTGGAACTACCATTTAATCAAGAGAACCAAGCCCAAAAACACCCCTTTTGAGGGGGGCCATGTTCTGCTTAATTTTTTTTCTAGTAACTGTTGTAATATAGAAATTAAAAAAAATTATAAAACAACCATAAAAAAAATTAAAATTAAAAAGAACAACACATAACAAATATCAAAACCTAAACTAATTTGCAATCTCTAACTCATTCGAGTTACCAAGCTTATGTCTACTCAGCTTGCTGCGCAACACTATTTGACTTACCAGTTAACTGTTGCACCTCCTCCTCCATGGCACTCCTAAAATGCTCATTGGCCATTTTTAATCGTTAGTTTTAACTTTCAAGTCTTGACTTTAGATATGGATGACCTTAGACTGATTCTTTGACTTTCACTCTTTACTTTTTTTGAGTTTGAGTTATATCAATTTACTATTCCAATCTTCAAGCTTAAGTATCTACTATAGTCTATTTTGGTTAGTACTAATTAGATTCTAGAATCATGAATTTAAATTTTAAATCAATTTAGAATCTAGAATGATGAATGATGAATTTAATTTTTAAATCAATTTAGATTCTAGAATGTTGAATAATGAATGATGAATATGGCTCAATCTAGTTCATTATTGAATCTCGTGGTGTATGAATGAATGATGTATGTATTAGTATGAATGATGAGTATGGATCAGTGTATTTCATTATTTAATTCAATCATGTACGGATCAATGTATTTATGCTTTCATTATTGGAAATATATATATTAAAAAAATTATATACCCCCATATCCCCCTGCCCCCTAATTTTACCTAAAATTTGAGGGTACTCTCACACGCCCCCCTGTGCATCACCCCAGACATGCATCTCCCTATCCCGGAGTCTTGGTGGAACATTAGTTTTAACTTGCCAACATAGAAGGGTTGAAAATATAGTATGACTTCATATTGAAATATGACCATGCCCTTCAAATTTGATGCCAGGTTGAAGAAGTATTTTAGGAAAAGTATTTTGAAGTGTGTTCTAGTGTTTGCCTTTTAGAAAATGTCAATCTTTTTTCAAGCTTTCTTTTCAGTTCTTATAACTGATTTGTTTGTTTTACTTTAGTGGTTTATTTATAATAGTTAAAAAGGCTTACGAGATTTAATGGAAACCTTTTATACCCACACCAGATATGCCAAAAAGACCTTAGACGTGTGAATGCCAATTTTGATGCACCGTTCATATTGTGCAGTTGTGATGTTTTTTGTTAACGATTGTGCTGAATAGCTTTGTGTCGAATGATGCAGGTACCTTCAAGACAATTTATACCACATACGGGAATCACATGAGATGGATCTAGATTTGAAGATAGAATTCTTCAAACATGTTAACTAATGCATTCAACTGTCCAATGTTCTTAGGTAGCGGTCTTGTAAGATTTCTTCTGACAATATCTGGTAACAAGAGTATTATTGTAATCATTAAAATGTTATAAATAAGATATATGAAATAAAAATTCAGGTATTGAATTTTTCATTAAACATTATTTAGAATGTATTAATACTTATAAGTATCTTAGACATGTATTTGTGTGAAAATAAATTGAATTGGTTTATGTTTAAGGACAAGGCATCCAAGGCGAGGTTAACCAAGACAAAAGTCACTCATCGTAGTGGCCAGAAAGGTTTAAAAGCACTGATAACAACCTTTGTAAGTATATTAAACATGTGATATTTTTTTAATAATTTTTGTACTAGAAGAAAGTCATTGTTATCCAATTTCTCCCTATTTACTGATTGATAGGAACTAAAATATGGAAGACCTCCAAATCATTCGGAAAAGGAGGTGCTGCAGCAAAAGAGATGGGTTGAATTTGTTGTTTGGATGGACTCTATGGTATGTAATCTTAGTTGGATTTCCAATATACTTTTAAACCATATTTTCATTTTATTTTTTAGTACTATTAGATATTATATCTTATCTCATTTTATGGTTAACATTGTATAACAAAAACATGCGTTGTGTTATGTAATTAATACTAACATGTAATATTGATTTTTTTTGTCAGAATGCTATAGGTAATGATTGCCAAGACGATGATCCAAATTATGTTCAACATATATCAGGAGATGATGAGGATGATGGTGGTGAAGGAGGAGATGATGATGATAGTTGCGGTGTTGGTGATGATGTGGATCAGAGTAATGAGGATGGTCAAGATGATCATGAGGATGATCTTGGTGGTGGTAGCTAGGCATGCACATGCATTGTTTTTTATGAAGAAATTATTGTGTAGAATGACATTGTTATGTTTAGATGGGTGTTGTGAATTTACCCTATATCAATGAGACATTTTGATTTTGTAATCATACGATGAGTTTGATTTATGTATGTTGTTAATTTATCGTAGAATAACGATATTCATGAAATATTTTGATTTGTTAATCATATTTGAATTTTACTTGTTTTGATTAAAAATAATACTGATTTTATTAGTATTATGTTTCTATTTTATACATGTTTTGAAAATTGTTAATGATACATTGTTATTTTTTTGGATGCATGTTGTCAATTTCTCTTAAATTTCTTTACAAATGATTTTGAATTGTGATATCTTCTTTAATGATATTTAGAAACTATCATATATTTCACTATGAATCTATAAAGGGGGTCATATATGTAAAGAAAAATATAGTCTATATAAGAAGTCAAATGCGGATGTAACCATGGATGCAAAATTGAAAGTAAAATTGGATGTTAAACTAGGAATTAATACAAAATGCAAACAATGACATACAAAGTGTTTTAAATTAGAAGTGAAAAATTGTGCAATAGTTGACACAAAGAAGGGAACAAAACATGGCATACAAAAGGATATCAAATTGGGCAAACACAAGGACACATAAATGGGCACCAAATTAGATGCAAAAAAAGACAACAACTAGATGTAAAATAAGATGCAAAGTTGAGCGTTAAAAAGAAGCAAAAAACGTGACAAATTAATATGCCAAATGATGATGCAAATAATGGTGTAAATTTGGGATGCAAACTTGGGTGCAAAAAAGGAAAAAAAAAGATGTAAGAAAAGACATAAAACAAGATGCAAAATGGGGCTGAAAAAAGGTGAAACCAAGGATGCCATATTGGATGTAAAAAATGATTCCTAATCACATGCAAATTTAGGCTCGAACTCAGACACAAAATTATATGCAAATGTGGACACAAAATGAGGCAAAAAAAGATGCAAATTTGGATGGTGAAAACGATGTAAAACTAGACACCAAAAAAATGCAAAATTGGATGAAAAAGTCGGTGTAAATAATGGTGCAACATTGGACACAAGTAGACACAAAAAAATGGTGCAAAAAGGGGCATAAAATAGCTTAAAATTGGATGCAAAACTTGGTGCAAAAACAAATACAAAAGTAGACGTAAAAAATGGCTCTAAATTGAATGTCCCATTAGACACAAAATAAGATGCAAAGGTGGACACAACACATGACTCAACATAAGATGCAAATATAAATGCAAATTTGGATGCTCAAAATGATGTAACATTAGATGCAAGAGATGGTGCTAAAAATGATGCAAAATTGGATGAAACAAATGACGCAAAATATGGTGCAAAATGAGATGGGAAAAATGGAGACAAATCAAACGTAAATGTGGATGTAAAAAATGGTCCAAAAAAAGATGCAAAAATGGGCACAAAAATGGATGCAAAATTTGGTGCTAAATCAAATTCAACACATGGTGCAAAGATAGGCACCAAAGCTGGTGAAAAAATAGAAGCAAAAACTAGTGTAAGACTAGATACAATACCTGGCGTAAGACTAGATGCAAAAACTGACACAAAATGGATGCATAAAAAGACGTTAAATTGGTTTCAAAATACAGTGTAAACTTGATGCAAATGATGGTGCAAAAATGGAAGCAAAGAATGACACAAAATAGGAAGCAAAAGAGAATGAAAAATAGATGCAAAAAATGACACAAAACTAGAAGCAAAACCTGTCATAAAATAAGATGCAAATCTTGGTTCAAAATTTGACGCAAAAAATGATGCATAGTTTGGTGTAAAAAATGATGCAAAATCTAGCGTGAAAAAGGATGCAAAATCAGGTGCAAAAAAGGACGCTTTAAAAATTGTACAATAGAGCCAGATTTAGCGCCAGGTTGCTCATCACAATTACAAAAAAAATGCACTAAAATCTGGCGCTAAATCTGGCGCAAATCGCTGGTTTTGTTGTAGTGTTATTTCATGTGTTCCATTGCTCCGTAATATATAATTTTCTAACACAGCAGGGACAGGTGTTAGAGGATCAGATTGCTATCAGTTGTGACTATAGTTGTGCACCAAATCTTGCACAATCAATGGGATTGAGTAATGCCAATGAGGATTGCGTGGTTCAGCCAAGGAAATACGAGTTTGCTTCATTCATTCATCAGTATTCTCTTGCAGGATTGCGCGGTAGAGGCAGGCAAGCAGTGGAAGAGATTTGGAGATTAGATCTGAGCTGTATTGTGTGTAACAGAGGTGGAGATACTTGTGAGAAGTATTATGCTGTGTAATGTTACATGACTCAATCTTTAATATACAGATAGTTGGGGTTTTTAGCGAGATGCTTTCCCCGAGATACATACTGTGTTAATGTGTGAATGCTCTTGATGTTTTAATGTTATTGATGCTGCTATATTGATGATCAACGTAGAGGAGCTTATTTATTGAATATGTGTTAAATTATTCAAAATTTCTACACAGGGAATTGAATAAAGCAACATTAAAATACCACTTTCCGCTACCTTTCATAGACCAAGTCTTAGATACTTTAGCAGGACAAATAATATTTTTCCTTCTTGGATGGGTTCAATGGATACAATCAGATTCAGGTGGCCCCTGAAGATCAGGATAAAACCACATTCACTTGTCCATGGGGAACTTATGCTTACCGGGTACTTCCCTTTGGGTTATGTAATGCTCCCGCAACATTCCAAAGGGAAGTCCTTGGCATTTTCTCTAACCTTATCCATGATTGTGTGGAAGTATACATGGATGATTTCACAGTCTATGGGGATTCCTTCAATGAAGCACTAGAAAACCTGGAGAAAGTCTTAATAATATGTCAAGAAAAAAACCTCTCATTAAGCTATGAAAAATGTTTCATGATGTTTAACGAAGGAATTGTTTTAGGTCACCATATTTCTGGAGATGGAATTAAGGTAGACCCATCTAAGGTGGAAGTCATTTCCAAGTTATTAGTGCCAAATTGTCAAAAGGATGTCAGAAGTTTTCTCGATTTTACCAGATACTATAGAATATTTATAGAAAACTTCACAATAATTGCATCCCCACTCTTTAAATTACTTACAAAAGACTACGAATTCAGTTGGGATTCCAAATGTCAAGTTGCCTTTGAAACATTGAAAAAGAGAATTTTTGAAGCACCCATCTTAAAAGGACCTAACTGGAAATTGCCTTTCCATATCTCAACAGATGCTTCAGATTCAGCCTTAGGAGTTGTTTTAAGACAAAAAGACCTCACTCCTTATGCCATTTATTATACCAGTAAAAATTTAACCCCTGCAATGTTAAATTATTCTGTAACCGAAAACGAGTTCTTAGTTGTGATTCATGCCATTAATAAATTCAGACATTATATAATTGGCTATGAAACTTTTGTTCACACAAACCATTCTGCCATTAGATACCTAATGAATAAACTAGTCACTAATGGAAGAATAACCATATGGCTCCTACTTTTACAACAATTCAACATAACCATTCTAAATAGGCCAGGAAAACAAAACACAGTTGCCGATTTTCTATCTAGAATAAAAAATGAAAACAATGATCAACCCGTAGAAGGTAAATTTCCTGATAAGTATATTTTTGCAGTATCTACTAAATCACCTTGATATGCAAATATTACTAACTATTTGGCCACAAGAAAAATTCTATTTTATTTAACTCCTAGAGAAAAAAGAAGAATAGTCCATAATAGCACATCCTACTCATGGATAAATGAGGAATTATATAAGGCAAGACCAAACCTCATCATCAGAAGATGTGTTCAGGAGAACAAAATACCAGAGATACTAAAAGCTTGTCATGATGAGCCATGTGGAGGACATTTTTCTGACAAAAGAACCAGTTACAAAATCTTGCTTTTAGGATATTATTGGCCTTCCATTTTCAGGGACACCAAGGAATATGTTAAGAGATGTGACAGTTGTCAGAGAATGGGCAAACCTACTCCTTGAAATGAGATGCCATTGCAACCACAAGTACTTATTGAACCATTTGAAAAATGGGCACTGGATTTTGTTGGACCAATCAGCCCACCTTCAAAGCAAAAGAAGTATATTATGTTATGTACTGATTATGTCACTAAATGTTCAGAAGCTAAAGCACTTCCTTTTGCTACTAAAACTACTATAGTTTCATTTATTTTCGAGGATGTTTTTACTTATTTTGGTGTGCCAAGAGAAATTGTAACAGATCAAGGGACACAGTTCACATCCAGACTAGTGCAGAAGCTTATGGACCAATACAAGATAGAACATCGGAAGTCAACTCCATATCATCCACAAGCCAATGGACAAGTTGAGTCCACAAATAAAGTGATCAAGGCTATCCTTACAAAGACTGTACATCTACATAGGAAAGACTGGGTAGAGAAACTTCTAGAAGCCTTATGGGTCTATAGGACTACATGAAGGAATACTACAGGACATACTCCCTATGAACTTGTTTATGGGAAGAAAGTCTTACTTCCAATAGAGTTCCAGATCCAAACCTATAAGGCAGTAGTCCAGTTAGATCTTGACTTGTTAGAAGCTTAGAAGCAAATGATGACACAATTAAATGAACTCGATGAAATCAGACAAGAAGCCTTTCAGAGGACTAGCTTAATGCAACATCAGAGGTCAAAATGGCATGATAAGTACATTAAAGAAAGGAAGTTTCATCCGGGAGATTGGGCATTGCACTTTGATTCAAAATTCAAAAAATTTCAAGGGAAATTCCAAACCCATTGGCTTGGACCTTATGAGGTTGAGAATGTCTTTGATAATGGTGCAGTTAGAATCAAGACTATTGATGAAGAAAGAACTCCTTTATTAGTAAATGGACATCGACTCAAGCTTTACCAGAAACCATTAACAAGAGAGGAATTTGTCAAAATATTTCAGGATAATTCAGAACTGAAAATGGTCAAGAAGAATTCTTCTTCTTTTCCACCTTAGAAATTTTCATTCAGTTTGTTCTTAAAAAAAAAAAGGAAAAGGAAAAATATATAACAAAGATATAATGAATAAATTATATGTATATATATGCATATATAAATACATATAATAATATGAAAAAAATATAAATAATAAAATTGTATAAACATGAAAAACAACATGTTGTTGGCATGTTTATACAGAAAATTTAAAGTGAAAACCAATTTATTGGCACTTCAAATTTTCTTTTCAAATATCTATACATACATACATACATACATACATACATACATATATATATAGTAAAGCTCATCTACTAAAGCCTTCTTTCTCTTAAGTTGCAGAAACAAAAACTTTCCATAGCTTAGACAAATTTCCGTAGCTTGGACAAGTTTCCCCAGCTAAACAAATTTTTGCAACCCAATAATTTTGAAGTCTACAAGAATGCTTGGTGATCTGGATTAAAGGACAATTGATGCACATGCAGAAGATTAAAGGACAACAAATAAGGTTAGCAACAGAAAATTAAAGGTACGTTCTACTTAAATTTAACAATAGGGAAAGATATATAGCATGTATGAGTAGGAAAATATAGTACTAAAGTGAAATCATTATAACCTAAGGGTAATGGTCGTCTAACGAAATATCATATGCCACCACTCTAAAAGTCATGTCATGACCTTGTGCCAAATCTGCCAAATTAATTACCAAATCATAAGTTTGAATGCGCCTAATGGTCGAACCCATTCCCATAATCATCTTGATAACCCATCCATTCTTCCCTATTCCTACACTCCTCTATTCTTTCATAATTCATCTTTTCGCTAGCTAGAAAACCCTACTAGTCCCATTTTCCTATCAAGGTAGCCAATCTTTGAGGCAAAGCATCCTTCAGCATGGGGGTAATTGTTCAAACTGAGCCAGAAAGGAAGAAATTCCTAGAGGGGTACCCACAAACTAGGGAGCTACTGCAAAGAAGACAGTGGTTGCAGTTCATTGAGAAATTTAGCGGTTTCCACAAAGAGATAACCAAGACATTTGCACGTTCCTTTGATGGAATGGAGGCCGAAATTGGGGACATAAAGCTCACAGTAATGAAGTCTATGATTGCTGAGGCCACCAAGTTGCCAAAGCATGGAGAAAAAAGGTTTAAAAATAGAGGGATTGATAGTGAGGACTGGAAGGTTTTCCTCAAGAATCCAAACATGGACACAACAGTCTACAAAACAGGTATTCCAAGCTCTACTCTTAAAAATAAATGGAGAAACTTATTGCTTGTGCTTCAGAAGTTTATCACTTGTGAGGGTAGGTTTGGACAAATGTACTTTTATCATGTTAGAATGATGATGCACTTCCTTGAGGATCATCAGATGAACCTCCCCTATTTGTTCTTGAATAGCCTCAGGAAAATGGCTACAAATGTTCAAAAGAAAATTCAATGCATAGAAAACACCATGTACCATCATCGTCTGGTGAAAATATTGGTCGAATTTCACCTCCGAAGTACAGGGGATGACTGGGAAAGTTTCTTAATAAGGAACCTTTTCGAGGAAAAATCCCCCAAAAAACCAAGTAGCAGCAGGGCCCTCAGAGGGAGAAAAATAACCATAGAAATGATAAAGGAATAGGCACCTCAAACTCAGATAGAGGTAACAGAAGAAGAGTTGCCTATAGTAAAGATTTTGCAGAGAATGAAGAGGGGAAACCTTAGAAGAAAGAAAGCTAACCCAAGTAAAGAAGAACTCTCATAAACCAAAACCTCTCCTCTAAAAGAAAAATTAGAGAATAAGAGGAGGAAAGTGCAGAAAACACAAACCCCAAGGTTGATAAGGAGCACGAGGTTGAGCATGACTCAAAAAACAACCTCAAAAACTACAGGACACATTAACCTTGAGGAAATGAGCCAAATGGAAAGGAGTCAACTGAAGAGGAGCCAATAGAGAACACTTCAATAGAGATTGAGCCAACAGAGAACACTCCAACAGAGGTTGAGCAAATAGAGGATGAGCCAATTGGAAGCTCTGGGAATTATCCAAAAGGGTCACCAAGATCATCACCACAGCCTTATAGCTCACCTCTAGGAAGCCTGATACATAGTCCATGTATTGACCCAGCACAACAGGAAATATATGATTACATAGAGTCATTGGAAAGGAAGGCGACAACAACAAAGGAGACAATACAGAGCCCTAGAGAAGGAAGCAACCAGGTGAATGAACAATCGGCCTCAAACATCTTGAAGCAGGAGATCTTTGAACTATAAATACTGAATCGGTATCTTAAAAATGAAAATCAAGCCCTGAAGACACATAGTGAAATAAAAATCGCCAAGAGCGACAATCTAATCCTACATCTAAGCTTGTGGTATAAGAAAAACAAGAAGCTGAAGAAAGAGAACAGAATTATGCAGAGAGAGATAATCAGTTTAAAGTACAAAATCCTAATGAGGAAGCCTAGAATTCCAATCTCTGCCAAAAATAAGAAAATAGTGAAGCAGGGTGATGAAAAACAAGAGGCACAAGCAGAATACAAGGAAGAAGTGTATGAGGACATACAACATCTCCAGTCTGGGGGAATGTAGAATCTAAAGATTGTCCTATCATGACATCCTTTTGCCTAATAATCCTCTCTTTTTCATATATATTTACCACTTAATAAACCCATATCTACTAGGTTTTGATGAAGGTATGCATTAGTATGTTTTCTTGTTCATATTCAGCTATATACCCTATTGTTTTAATTAAAGTTGTAATTAGCTACCGAATCAGTCTATTTCCACAGCTAGTCCAAGATTCCGTAGTTGTCTTCAGTGTTTGCGAGGTTCTAGAGTTCCAGGTCAGAAACAAAGGGTGCGGATGGATAGAGGATGACTCCCTCATGGATACCTTCCTATCCACTCAAAATTGTTTGCTAAAAGAGGCACAGGAGATCGCGGTCAAACTCCGAGCCAACCACCAGATTAATGCAAAACAGAACCTGAGATCAATTGAAACCTTATCATTTTGCTTTCGAAATAACAAAATGACGGCTTCATGATATAAGTTTAAATAGGATTAAGAGATATTAGGCTTAGGATCTTCATACAGTTATGCAAAGAGAACTGCTATAAAATCAATGGTCACACTGTTATTTGGGGTGCGCACCGAATGATATGTTTTCTGAACAATTTTTGAATTCTGTGTGAATGAATTTGGTTTTTGTGTGCAAACATTTTACTAATTTGAAGCTCTAAACTGTTATGTGGAGGATCCCTACAAACAGTGGCAAGTTTTAATCAAATACAATCTGACCTTTAATTATTCTAATTGCTCTGTTTTGTGTGATAATGCTATATAATGATCTCAAATTGTTATCTGCATAAGAACTTTAATTTTCTTTATACCTAGATTACATTGTTATTTACTTTTCTTTATACCTGGTACTGCACAGTTATTTCCTTTTCTTATTATCCAACATAATTGAAGTGTGTTCAATTCATAGATGTTGCTTAGATTACTTTGTTTGAGCAGAAATAGAACAAACGAGAAGACCTCTCCTAACAATTGAGTTCAATAGTATTCCTTCATAGGTGCTAGAGTAAGGTTTCATTTTGAACTTAGAAAATTAGGAGCTGCAACAAAGATATTTAATATCAAATCCCAAGAATCTAACATAAGTAAAATCACCCTCACATCATCCACAAACTAATTGGATAGAGATTAATTCCTAGGAAACTTAATCAACATCCCTAAGAATTACAACACTAATGAAATTAACAAACATCGCCCCATCTTAAGTTTAGACTTTGACAAATACATAACAACCTAGAAAACAACTTCTAAGCACATATTGTGCACCTATACTTCATCAGTCTACGCACCCTAGTGACAATTTATGGTTGCTAATTCAAGGACATTGAATTGACCAAACACTTACCCTGTAAATTCCTACATGGTACAGAGCTATTTGCAGGACGCATCCGTTGGTGATCCAGATCGAATGTTCGTATAACTGCATCCGACTGTCATTTCCTAGATCTACTGTTTCTGACCGCTTAAGGGCCGAGACGACTGCTCTATTGTGTTAGGAGCATTTTTTCCAGTGAGGAACCCCTTTAATTTCACATGAAAAGGTTTTTGATAGCCCTAGCTACATCAGTTTTGAGATCTGGAGGGATACGGTCTTTATTTGCAGTTTTAGTTATTTATCTCTCTGTTTATTTTGGTTTATTTATCTCTATGCTTTTTATTATCGGATTTATACCTTTCATTTATGCATATTCTCTTTGCCCCACAACACTATGCGATCTGGGAAAATCAGAAACAGAAAGGAATGGTTTTTCTCATGTGTATGCTCTTTTCGCCGCACCTTAGCATGATCTCAAAAAATCAGAAACATTGAGGAAAATTTTTAGTTTCCGTCGAAAGCTAACTTCAAGTGATAAGGTTTGTTTTTTTTGTATGTCCCTGTTGGGTTGTGTGGTTTTTTGTTTTGTAGGCAAAAATGGTTTTTTCAAGTAAGCATGCACCACAAAGCCTTAGTGACTAAAAAACAAAACCCTTCCTTTATTCCAAAAATTACTAACTTTTTAAACTAACTCACTTGGTCCAAAGTTATTTTATGAGAATAGATGTCTTGAGTTCAAGTCTTTTTTTCGTTGAGTTACTTTTTCAAAAAGAACATGTAAATTATGTTTTAAAGTTACTTTATGTAAAAGTGTTCTCACCCACTATAAAAAGTGAGTCACTTATAATTCTAAAGTCTCTTTATCTTTTATTTAAGTTACAATTTAGTGGGTAGCTCATAAAGTACCATTGTAAAAGTGACTTTCACTTATTTTTAAAAGTGTGTCACATATTTTTTTTTAAAGGGGGGGATTTTTTTAAAAAATATAGCATTATCATTCACTTCTGCACATTCATGCACTTTGTCGGCATCTTCAACAACTTTTCTTCAAAAAGCAATAACTTCTTCATCCAGAAGCCATTTTCAAAGCCTTTGTTTTTTAATCAACCTAATTTTTCGAGATCTTTCCATTGGAACACTTAGTTTTAGCATCTGTAGTTTCAGTTTCTGTTAAAATGGAAATTCCATTCCAAGTTATTCTTGACAGCACCAACTACTTCCAATGGAGGTCCTACATTATGGATTTACTTAGAAGTAAAGGTCTTTACAGAATAGCCTCATGCCAAGAAACTAAACCTAAAGATGAAGATAAGGAAGCCAAATGGGAAAATAGGCAAGATCAAGAACGTGGGTTGATAGGGATGTCTATTTCTCCAAACCTTAGATTCCATATCGTATAACTTGATACCCCTAATGAAGCAATGAAACAACTCAATAAAGTTTTTCGAATTAAAAATGAAATTAGAGCCCATCAACTCAAAAATGAATTTCTTACATTGGACCCCAATAATTTTACTTCCATTGAAGATTTTTTGTCCAAGTTCAAGACCCTTAGACTTCTCTTGGAAAGTGTTAAAGTTAAGAAAGAAGATGGTAGCCTTATCTATTCCATTCTTACTAAGTTGACATCAACCTACTCGGTGTTTGTTTCCACCTTCTATTCTACTAGAGAAGATTTTATTTCTCAAGGACAAGACTACAAGTCCCCCTCTTTTGATGCCTTTTGTGATTCTTTAATAAGAGAACAAGAAAAACTCTTACATCTTGGTCTTCTCAATCTTGGAAACTCTTATAAGAAAGCCTTAGCCGCCCAGCAACAAACAAATTCAAAGAATCCTAAGCAGTATCCTAAAAAGAATGGTCCCAAATAAAATAAGGGTCCTAAGCAATTTCAGTCTCAAAATTAAAAATCAATTCAACAAAATGATAAGGAAATTAAAAAAAGGGAAGAAAACTGATAAGCATTGCAACTTTTGTAATCGAGATTTCCACTTAGAATCCAAATGCTTTAAGAAGATGGAAGCCTTGGAAGCAACAATGAAGAAGCATAACATCCATTTGGAGCACTCTTCAACTTCAACTTCATCTTCAAGAACAACACTTTTTGCATGTGGTTGTCAAGCATCTCGGTCTGGTTATGCACTAAATGTACCTTCTTCTTCTCATTCTCATGAGTGGACCATTCATTATGGAGCCTCTTATCACATGGCCAAAAAAAAGCCATGTTTTATTTTTTAAATGATTGTAACACTAAAAATATATATGTTAGTGATGATAGATCTCTTAATGTTGTAGGGAAGTCCATCAGATGGATGTTGAATCTTCCTTTTTGCATGGGGACTTGCATGAAGAAATCTATATGAAACAACCTCGTGGCTTTATACAAACAGACTCCAACCTTGTATGTCAGCTTAATAAATCCCTTTATGGTCTCAAGCAAGCCCCTCGCGCTTGGTATGACAAAATGGATAGCTTTCTTTTAGATACTGGTTTTTCTAGGTTTCATTATGACAATATTGTCTACACCAAGAAAGTGGGTAAGTCTCTTATCATTCTTGTTCATTATGTTGATGATCTTATCATTACTGATAGTGATCCCAAACTTATAAACCATGTGAAGTCCAACCTTAAAAAGAATTTTGAAATGACAGAATTAGGACACTTGCATTATTTTCTTGGTCTTCAAGTCTTGCAATCCAAGGAAGGTATTTCCCTTTCCTAGTCCAAGTATGCATGTGATCTTCTACGCCACTTTCGCATGGAAGACTTTAAGCCAGCCCCTTCTCCCTTTCAATCTGGAGCCAAATTTTCAGTCACTTGTACTTCCCCTGAAGTTGATGTTACCTTATACCATCAGCTTGTAGGAAAAATTTTGTATCTGACCCATACTCGTCCTAACCTTTCCTTTGTTGTTGGCTTTATTGATCAATTTATGCAAAACCCACATGAAAGTCATTGGAAAGAAACTAAAAGAATACTTTGTTATGTTCGAGGTATAGTTCAGTTTGGGATTCATTATAGTGCAGAAGAATCTCCTCTATCGGTTGGTTTCATTGATTCCAATTGGGTTGGTGACCCTGATGATCGGATGTCTACTGCAGGTTATGTCTTCACTCTTTCTTCTAGGCCTGTTACATGGGCTTGCAAGAAATAAAGTGCCATTTCTCTTTCTTCAGCAAAAGAAGAGTATCATGGTGTCATAGAAGCTAGTAAGGAAGCCATGTGGCTTCGTCAAATCCTGTCAAAGTTTGGCTTTCACTAGCAGCATCCGACTACACTTTGGTGTGATAATCAAAGTTCCATTCAACTATGCAAAGATCCAGTCCAACATCAGCATAGGAAACACATTGAAATACACATGCACTTCATCAGAAAGCTCATTCATGACCATGTTCTTGAAGTGCAATATTTTTCAAATGATGATCAAGTTACAGACATCTTTACAAAGGCTCTTAGAGAGGCGAAGTTTACTAAAATTTGATTTATGGTTGGAGTTCAGGAAGTTGTCACTAAGGGGGGATATGATCTAATGCCTACTTCCTTCTCCTATTGTGTCATATTTGTAAATCCTTCAATCCTATCCTAGGTTGTTCTTAAGGGGGGATGTTAGGATATTTCGACACATAGGAAATATTTAAGTATAACTTTGTCTAGTGTAGAGTTAGGTAAAGTGTGTTTCTTTACTATGTACTTTTGTAACTTACAATCCGACAGTCATGATATGTTCTAGACATGAAATGATCTGACGGTTCATTCTCTCCTCATTATTACCGACACTTGATCTGTGGCTTAACACCTGATTGGTCCATGATCTCTATTTAAAGAGCATGCAGGGTCATTTTTAAGGTGACTGTTCATGAGAGAAGCTTACGTAAATTTTCTTTCTCTTATTAATAAATTACCTAAAGTGGTCGCATTGGCTTAGGCCATGGACTATTTCCCTCTTTGAGGGTTTTAACCACATCAAGAATACTGGTGTACTGATTTGTGATCTGTTTATGAGCGGTGTCCTTTGGTGTTCTATCTGAGCAACTTACCTTGTAAATTCCTAGAATACCGAGAACCTGATCATTCCTCCCCACTAGAAGCCTTTTGGACCCCAAAATATAATATCAATTTTTCAACAGGTGAGGGTACGGATCCCTCACCTTCTCGATCTACGACCATTTTTCTTTAGAAGGCTTTTGTCCCTTGAGTCCCACAATAAGGTATTCGACATTCCCTCTCTTCGAAGTTCTGGTTCTTCTGTCAAGTATGAGATCCTGCTAAAGTTCATCAAGATATTCTGGTGAGAAATCATCTATTGATGGAAGATGAACATGCTCTCCTTGATCATCAATCAAAGGAGGCTCAAACAATCCCATATTCTAAACATTAACAACAGAGTATATTTGCATTATAAGGAGTAAAATCTAGCTTAAATGCATTGTTACCAATCTTTTCCACAATTTTGAAAGGACCATAACAGATTGGCTCAAGCTTTTTACCTTCCTTTTGAAGTCTCTCTTTGCTAATATATAACCAAACTTCGTCTCCAACTTGAAATTATGATCAACATGGTGTTTGTCATGCCTTTCCTTGTAGCTGCTATGACTTCTTTCAAGTTGTTCTTGCATTGTACGATGTATCAACTGAATTTTCTCTATGAACTTCCTTGCCTTATCGATGTCATTGTGACCATCGATGGTGACATATTTCTCAAAGATGATGTCCACTAGTGATCTTGGCAAGTACCAAAAACATGCCTCAAATGGTGATGTATTTGTGGAAGAATTATTTTCCCTGTTGTATGCATGTTGTATGTAATTCCACTATTCATCCCACAACTTGGGATGTTTGCTGCAATATCCTCTAAGAAGATGAATGACTATTTTATTGACCACCTCTATTTTTCCATCTGTTTGCAGATGAAATATCGTACTCTTCTTCAACTTAGTGTCCATCATGTCCCACAAATTTGACCAAAAATTCCCAACAAATCGAGAATCTCGATTGCTTACAATGGAAGTAGGAAGACCAAAATGAACCCAAATATTTTGGAAGAAAAGATGAGTTGTTTGTTTAGCTGTAATTTTCTTTTTACATGGTGTTAGAATACACATTTTTTTGAACATGTCCACAACTACATACAAGCAATGATGACCTTTCCTTGACAATTGAAGACCTCCTACAAAATCCATTGAGATACTCTCCCATGGACGTGAAGGTACCAGAAGTGGAGTGTACAATCCTAGTTTCCAATTCCTAGGCTTACTTATTGTACACAAACAACATCCTCTTATAAAATGAGATACATTGTCAAACATGCATGGCCAATAATAATACCTTTGGAGATTCACTATTGTCTTGCCTACACCAAAGTGTCCAGCAATCAATGAAGTGTGTGCCTCTCTTATGATATTGTTTCTTTCTCCTTGTGGAATACATAACTTCCCCAAGTGATACAACAAATTATTATGTACATGGTAATCTAACTCTTCAATTTGGTTTCCTTGACTCAAGATTGCATACAAATCTCGAAAGCCATTCTCATATGCATATTGCTCAAAGTAACTTTCATGCAAAACAGAATTGTGCTTAAGGATAATAGATGAATTTATAATAGGCCTAGAAAGCATATCGGCTACCTTATTGTAGATTCCCTTTTTGTTATAACCAAATGAAACTGTTGTAGAAAACTCATCCATCTAAAGTGTCGTGATTGCTACAACTTTGACTATGACTATAAGTACTACAATGGTTGATGGTTGGTATGGATAATGGTCTCCTTCCCCATCAATTAATGTTTCCATCTTTTGACACTTTGTACCAATGTGTAAATTTCTTTGTAATAAGTGGGATAGTTAGTCACAGATCCATTAAAATTTTTAGAATGAAATGAAATGGGCTTACCATGCTGCATAAGAACTGCTCCCATGGTGTAATCACTAGCATTCATTTGAATCTCAAATGGCTGTCTAAGATTTGGAAGAGCCAATACTGGTGTTGAACTGATCTTTTGATTTAAAGCATCAAATGCTTTCTGTTGTACATCCCCACAATGGAAGACTTTCTTGACACTAGTGAATGCATGTAGTGGTGCTGCAATTGAAGGAAAATTAGCAATAAATTTCCTCCAATATTGTGTTGCCCCTAGAAAGCTTCTTTCCTCTGTAACTATATTGGGCTTAGGCCAATTCAAAATGACCTCAACCTTAGAGGGGTCTATCTTCAACTCACCTCCTCCAACAATGTTTCCAAAATACACTAAATAATTCTTGCCAAATTCACACTTCGACATCTTTAAAATAATTGTTCTTTTCTCAAGACATCAAGTACTTTGTTTACATGCATGACATGTTCATCTTTGGATTTTCTAAATATGAGAATATCATCTAAGTAAACAATGAAAAATTCATCTAGAAATGGTCTCAATACATCATTCATAACTCTAATGAAAGTAGCTGGAGCATTTGTAAGACCGAAAGGCATAACGAGCCACTCAAATAATCCTTGTTTATTTTTAAATGCAGTTTTCCAAATGTCCTCTTCAGCTATTCTAACTTGATGATAACCACTTCGTAAGTCTAACTTAGTGAAATAATTTGCACACCTCCATTGATCAAGAAAATCATCAATTATTTGGAGTGGATAACGATTCTTTACTGTGATTTTGTTCACTGAATGGAAATCCACAAACATGCACCAAGTCCCATCCTTCTTTGGCACCAAGAAAATGGGCGAACCACATGGAGAAGTAGATGGGTGTATGATACCTTTGTTCAACAATTCTTGAATTTGCTTCTTGATTTCCATGCTCTCCATGATCGGCATGCAATACATGCCTATGTTTGTAATCTAAAATGATCATTTATTAAAACTGATGTAGAATTGATTAGCCATTAATGAATTGAATGTTAGCTGAAAGTGCAGAAATCAAGGAAACTGATTAAGAAGAAGGACTTTATGGCATCTCATTAAACATAAGTAAGATGCATAACATAAGTGAAAATAGTAAAATCATAGTGATACCAGAAAACAAAGTTAATTACGGAGTTCGTCCTTGATGGACTACGTCTCAGGGTCCACTTTCAAGATGGGCGACTGCTTTATTAGGATTGAAACCAAGGAGTTAGATTACACAGAGAATACACTAGACTGAATGTGCATCCATGCACTTCTGATCACTTTCAAAAGGAAACTCTCTGAATCAGCTTTCCAACACCTATCACGGTTCCCAATTCTGACTCCGGATGCTCTTGTTAAATTGAAAACAAAATTGCCTATGACCTCCAGAATCTGCATACAAAAACCAAAACCACCAATATCCACTTCAAGGAACAAAAACTGCCTCTTATAGGCCTGCAGGTACATTCAAACCTCCTTTTTCTAAATTCAATATGAATTGGTTGCATTCTGGATGGGTTTGGAGCCTCGGTCTAGCTGTACAATGACACATAGGATAGGTTGGCATGGTGGTTATATTAAATTTAGAATAAACCATAACAAAAACCCATTTTTGAACCATATGATGAAAATGAATCCATTGGTGGCTTTCTGATCGAGTGGAGGAGTTTGGTGGTTACATGTGACCAGCCACGGTCTAACCGCAAGCTGCCACCTCCGGTTGTTCCTCTATCAAAGCTCTAGCGGTTTTGGTTGGCATAACTGAAACCTGTTCACATGTTACATACCCCTATGGTTTCCACTACAGTTAACTGTAACCGATTTCATCCACCGTGACTGCTAGTCATTCTGGTCAAATATCATGGCTTATACCTACGGTCTCTGATGCAGTTTAGGGACTATGTAAACTCTGGCAGTGAACTCCAAGCCGATAGTTAACTTGAGGCTCCATTCACATGCACCTGACCCTTCACAGCTATGCTATGGTTAGAGGTGGCAGTGAGGGCCTGTATATATGTATTTGTATCGTTTTATAATGGTTTTTAATATGTTTCATAGCACGAGAGTCATTTAACTTAGGGTTTGTATTTTTGTTACATAGTTTTGTATTGTATTGAAGTTCGATAGGTTTAGACTTAGGTTGTATGGTTCATTAGGTATAGAATTAGGCTTTAATTTATAAAAGTAATACATTAGGTTAGGGTTTAGGACTTAGGTTAGGGTTTTAGGATTAGGTATGGATTAGGACTTTATATCAAAATAGAGAAAAACCCCATTTGCCCCAAAATGTCACAAAGAGACATTTGTCTCATGACTATGTCACAAGCAGTTTAGGGACTATGTAAACTGCTTTAGAAAAGGCTTGGATATGAAAACAAAGAGGTTTCCTCTCCACATGAAAAGAGGTTTCCAAATTGTTCGAAACATGAATTGGTGACACAATATAAGAGAAATTGAACACTGATTTTCCCCAATACTGACCTATATCCTTGTACCTATTAATTTCCAAACTTGAACTAAATTGATTCATTCTGACAATAGGAAGAGGATCTTTAGGCACAAACTATTATTCATGTTCTATTCCCTACTTATGAGTAAGATGTTTGGTTTTACATAGAACTGGAATAGTTTCTATCTCTTTAATCAAACTATATTTAAGCTAAGACTCATAACCTAAAAAAACATCATGTTTATTGTTATGTTGTTCCTTTACACACGTGATTACAAATCTCTTATTTGAACTTATTAATCACTTCATCTGATTAGCGTTAATATTCAAATGATTTTTGTTTTGATGTTCCCTAACAATAAATTCAAACCCATCTTTGTTAAGGTGACATTTATGTTCTCTCCTGTAAAATACTGCATCACAATCATAAAGATAAGGACTTCCTAAGACAACTCCACATATGTCTACTGGAACCACATCTAATTCCACTTCATCAATGTAATTAGTTGTAATGGAAAATCTTAATTAACATTGTTTCATGACTTTTATCTGAGTTGATTTATTTAGCCATCCTAATGGGTAAGGTCTTGGATGATTCTATCTTTGTATGCTTAGAATTTATCCTTATGTTAAACAATTCAACTCTTTTATCCTCATTTCAAGGATTTATGTTTGATGAAGATGCAATAGTTTTCAAACTTGAACCAGTGTCAAAAGTTTTACCTGTCATAACCATCGCAGTTATCCTCCTTTCATCACCTGAATTTGAACCTAGATCTTATTAGACTACTGCAATTGCCTTATTTTCATCCTTCTCCTTAAGGAACTCTTTGGGCTTAAGTTCTGGATGAAGTTTCCAACACTTCAATTCATCATGACCGATTCTCTGTCAATGAGAACAAGTAGGTCTTTCCTTCTAAGCTATCACTGATTTCTTTCTCTTCGAATTGTTCCTCCCTTTACTGTCATTGGAATATTTGATTTCCAACTCTTTGGATGACTGCGACGAAAACTTGAATGGTCTTCCACCTGATTCAATATTTATGGCCTGAACACACACTTCATCAAAATCATCAAGATTAAAAATCAATAATGTATGCTGCAAATATGAATGTAAATTGTTGATGTATTTTAGCAAAGTTTCACATGTATCTAATGAAATACTAGGTGCCAATGCTTTCTTTCTGAATTCCTGAGTAAAATCCTGAACACTCTGCCCTTTACCTTGCCTCAGATGATGCCAATCAATAACAACTTGCTGCATGTATCCTAAAGGATAGAATTGTTTCCTAAGAGCTTTTAAAAACTTAGACCATGACGAGATGACTTTTCCTTTTCGCTTTACATCTATTTGATTTTTACTTTCCCACCAGATTAAAGTTGTTCCCCCCATTCTAAATGTAGCTAACTGAATTTTCGTTTCATTGTTAGAAATGTTCTGAATATGACAATACACTTGTAACTACTTAATCCAGTTATCTAACTTTTCAGGATTCATTTCACTATCATAAATAGGAAACTCAAATTTCACATCAAGTTTCAAAAGAGATGTTTTCTTAGGTTTCTTTCTATTTCAGATTCTGCACTGGAAGAAGAAGAATAATAAGAAGATGATGATGGAGATGATGGAGGTGAAGGTGGTTTATCGGCCTTGCCTTTACCTTTGTCCTTCTTCGATGTCTTTGAAGAAGAAGCTGCATCTCTCGCCTTCTTATTTTCGTATAGTTCTCCCGATATATGCTGCATAGTCAAGAATGCTTGTTGAAACTGTTCATCACTCATCTTAGTTTCAGTGTTTTCACCTGCATCAGATCCTGTCATGGTCGACTTATGAACGACTCGTCGCTTTCCAATCTCTGGATTGATCTACTCAAGGATTCCTTCTCCTCGTTGTGACTTTGAACTAGCTAACATTCAATGGAAAATTCTACAAATGCAACTTGCTCTAATACCAAATTATATGATCTGAATGATCATTTATTAAAACCAATGTAGAAATGATTAGCCATTAATGAATTTAATGTTAGCTGAAAGTGCGGAAATTGAGGAAACTAATTAAGAAGGACTTTACGACAACTAATTAAACATAAGTAAGATGCATAACAAAAGTGAAAATAGTAAAAACATAGTGATACTAGATAGAAAAGTTGATTACGGAGTTCGTCCTTGATGGACTACGTCTCTAGGTCCGCTTTCAAGATGGGTGACCGCTATATTAGGATTGAAACTAACGAGTTCGATTACACAAAGAATAGACTAGACTGAATGTGCATGCAGGCACTTCTGATTACTATCAAAAGTAATCTCTTTGAATCAACTTTCCAACACTTATCACGATTCCCAATTCCAACTCCGGATGCTCCTGTTACACTAAAAACAAAACTGCCTATGACCTCTAGAATCTGCATACAAAAACCAAAAACCACCAACATCCACTTCAACGAACAAAAATCGCCTCTTATAGGCCTACAGGTACATTGAAACCTCCTTTGGCTGAATTCGATTTGAACTGGTTGCATTTTGGATGGGTTTGTAGCCTCCGTCTAGTTTTACAATGACACATAGGATAGGTTGGCATGGTGGTTATATTAAATTTAGAATAAACCATAACAAAAACCAATTTTTGAACCATATGACAAAAACCAATTCGCTGGTGGCTTGCTGACCGAGCGAAGGAGGTTGACGATTACGTGTGACCATCTACAGTCTAACCACAAGCTTCCACCTCCAGTGGTTCCTCTATCAAATCTTTGGCAGTTCAGGTTGACATAACTGAAACCTGTTCACATGTTACATACCCCCGCAGTTTCTGCTACAGTTAAATGTAACCAATTTCCGCCATCGTGACTGCTAGTCGTTCTAGTCACATATCATGGCTTATAACTGCAGTCTCCAACGCATTCTAGGGACTGTGTAAACTTTGATGGTGAACTCCAAGCTGACAGTTAACTCCAGGCCTTGTTCACATGCACTCGACCCTTCGCGGGTCCGCTATAGTTAGGGGTGGCAGTTAGGGCCCGTGTATATGTATTTGCATTGTTTTATAATGTTTTATAATATGTTTCATAGCCTGAGAGTCATTTAGCTTAGGATTTGTATTTTTGTTACATATTTTTGTATTTTATTGAAGTTCGATAGGTTTAGAATTAGGTTGTATGGTTCATTAGGTATAGAATTAGGCTTTAATGTATTGAAATGTAGTTTTAATACATTTCTAATGCATAAAAGTAATACATTAGGTTAGGGTTTAGGACTTAGGTTAGGGTTTTATGATTATGTTTGGGTTAGGACTTTACATCAAAATAGAGAAAAAACTCATTTGCCCCCAAATGTCACAAAGCGACATTTGTCTCATGACGACAACCTAACCTTGTACATGGATGGCAAAAACCTTCATCGATGATCAACACTAGTAGAATTGTCGATGAACACTTGTTGACAACCAAATACAAACACATTACCATGAAAACCATTAACATCACCTGAATCATCCTGAACAACATGAAAAACCATAAACATCACCTGGATAACCTGAACCACAAACAATACTATCGAAACTGAACTAAATGCTGACAATGACATGAAACACTGACGATGACACTGAATGTTAACGATGACACTGAACAGTAACGATGAATTGTGCAACTAATCTAACGAGATCCTCCTGGATAAGTTTGGAACTGGAACATCTCGTTGTAGCTATATCTCATGCTGAATTCCCTGCTTGGGAGGTAACCCCTTTGGTTCCTGAAACATCTCACTATGCTTTTGTACCACATCAAACAAATCAGATTTTAATTTGTCATCACAACCTTCAAAAGATTCATAATCAATATCATTATTTTTCTTGATCATGAGAAGCAAAAAAATTTTACTTGCATTTACCAGTCTCTTCATCTACCCTGCATTAACCAAATAAATGTTCAACTTTTTGTGATGGGCTTTCACAATGTACTCCACTCCATTCTTGAGCAATAAGTTTATGTTCTCATGGTGATAAAATAATGCCTTCCTATCATACAAATATGGAATACCCAAAATGATTCCTAATATGTCAAGTGAGATTACATCTAACTCATCTTCATCAATGAACTTTTCAGTAATGGCAAACTTGAATAAGAACTTCATTCTAATCTGTAAAATTGCATTATTGACTATCCAACCCAACAGATACGGCTTATGATGAGGTACAGTTTCAAGGTTAAGATTTTTTACCAAGTCTTCTAAAATTAAGTTCCATTGTGACCCACGATCAAATAATGCATCAATATTTGTATGATTTGAAATTACCCTTACATGGAACAACTCTATTTTTTATTATTCATTTGGAGTGTTGTTATGACTATGTGAGGAACTAGTGCTTGCAACAGCTTCTTTTCATTTTGTGACCATGGCTGAAATCTTGGTCTCATCACCAGAATCTAATCCAAGATTATGTTGTGTGGTATCAGTCGTCTTTTGTTTTCCCTTATTGTTTGGTTTCTTAGGCCTTAGTTCGGGATGTAATTTCCAACAATGGGTTTCATCATGCCCAGCTTTGGAACAATGTTGGCATATATTTCTCTTCCCTTCTTTCTTCACACTTGCATTCTTCTTTCCCTTCCATTTTCTCCCTTGTCTTTCTCCTTACCCTTGAATGGCTTCTTCTTACTACCTTCTTCATGAATGTTCTTTCCCCTTGCTTCAAGGTGTGTGGCTTACACACATACCTCATCCAAATTGCTTGGATTGAACATAAGGATAGTATGTTTTAGGTAGGAATGTAAACCCCCAATATATTTCAACAGTGTATCTCAGGAATTCAAGTTTACTCCTGACAACAAAGCCCTCTTCCTAAACTCCTGGGTATAGTCTTGAACTATTTGGCCTTTAAATTGCCCAAAATTCTGCCAACTCATAATGGCTTTTTTCATATAGGCCAAAGGATAAAAATATCATTTAATTGCATAAAAAAATTCAACCCAAGAAATGGATATCTTACCATGAATTTGTATTTCCTCTTGAGTCTTTGCTTCCCACCATACTTATGTTGCTCCTTCTAGCCTCAATGAAGTTAACTATATCTTTATGTCATCTCCTTGAAGGTTATGAATTCTGTAGTAAATCTCCAATTGTCGAATCCAATTCTCTAACTTTTCTACATTCACCTCACCATTGTACATAGGAAGTTCAAAATTAATGTCCAATTTGAGTAAGGGAGATTTTTCCTTTTGGGTTTTTCAATGAGTATGAACAGTTTTTGTGGTGGAAGTGGAAGATGTTGCTATTTGAGATGTTGAGGATGATGAAGATGAGAGATGGTGGAGATGGAGGAGGCTTTCCTCCATTACCTTTTGAATCCTTCTTTTCATCTTTTTTATCTCCTGAGCTTCCCTCTCCATGTGGAGGCTTAGAACTCTCTCCAGCCATTCTAGTATTCCTCTCTTCATAGAGGACTCTAACCATGTCAGTTAAGTCATAGAAAGATTTCTTGAATGATTCCTCTTCTGAAAGACCTTCAGTCTCTCTTGCTCCAAACATGATGGTTTTGGATTCAAGATCAGTTTTTGGTTCTGCTTGTACCTCCTCAATCTCAATTGAAGGTAAAAATTTAGGTGCTTCAAGTGCAGTTGGAATTGGAACTTTGGGTGGAGATTGTGGCCTTGTGGCTCTCCTTCTTCTGGGCATTACCTCAGGAGTTATTACCAATAGTTTCCTTTCTCCTCTCTGCAACTTTAACCTTGTAAGCATAAACAATTTGCAACCATTAAAACCCTACTTTCACAAACTCAAGCAATCAATCAAATAACCTTTGCTCTGATACCAACTTGATCTATTGTTGAATGTTAGTTTTGTTGTGCTAATTTCAACTTCAAATTTATTAACAAATGCTTGTCCATTGCTTCATGTGCATAATTTTTCTTATGGTGTTTGTGAATGTAAACAGGTAAATTTAACAAGTTTTATGTTAATTTCATGAGATAAATAACATGAAACACAAGTTCCGAACAAAAACAAGCAAACGTACAATAAATCATTCAAAATAACACTTAACATGGTGTTTTGATGAACTAGTTCACCCCTCCTAGTCTACATCTCCTTGGTCCAGCTTCCATGGCTTGGGCCTTTGTATTAGCTCAATAATGGTAAAAATTATGTTTAAAAAGCTCTATTACTCCTGAAACCTACTTCAATGTTTTCAGAATGCTCAAATCAGCTAGGAACATCGTTTCTTGATCTAAATTTGGTCGAATGTTTCTCCAGTTATGACCAAAACTGCTTTCTCCTAGAAAACCTCCTCTCAAACTCAAGGAACTCCAATTAACTCTACTAAACGTGGAGTTTCCGTTGAATTTGGAGGGATCCGCTAAACATTCCACCAAAATAAATTGTGGGTTAATTAATGCTAAGCGTGATTTTCTAGCAGATAAGTCGGATTAGCTCTAAATTCACATTTTAATGCAAACAATTAGCTTAATCAGACAATCCTCATGGAATAGGTCACGTGTCATGGTTTAGTGCTTAGGCTGGTGATCCGAATTGGATCCTCAAACAATTCCATGATTGTTAAGAATAAATGATAGACTTCAAGAAATCTTATAGCTATCAGAAATAACCTCTGAATAATGGTAATTTGCAGTGAGCACGGAACAACGAGGACCTTCAGTCAAAGCGCATTGACCGTTGGCTCTTAGAGACTGCGCATGGCGCAAAAATGGCAATTGGGAAACTTAGATCTAGAATGGAGGCTGTTTCTAATACACGATTAGTGCAAAGTGCTAATCTCGTATCACTGGGAAAAACCCCTCGAAGAGGAAAAGCCCCAAGCGCTCGGTCATAAGGGAAATCGGAAAACCATGGGAAAGCACTAAAACTGAAAAGGCAAGTCCCGCGCTCAAAACTGGCAGAATATCAAAGGCATTTCGAGTGATAAGTGGGTTTGGCCAAGGACCAAGCGATTCCATACACTGAGTGACGCGTGTCCAGCGGATGAGAGAGAAAAACCGCTTACATCACAGAGTAACGATTGAGCAACTCAACCGTGCGATATGAACGAAGACCATAAGATCTAGGAGCTCCAGATCAAAGTGGAGGTTCAACCTGATGGATGTCCAAACTCGAGGGAGAAATAAACTGTGACACATAAGATTTGAAGTCTGATTCGACCGATGAGTCGACAGAAGGATCCGTTTAGCAGGCATCTGGGAAATAACAGAAACAACGACCGTTCAGGAAGAATTGACACTCAGTTCGCAAAGAGACAGGTGACCACCTCTCTGCGAAGCGTTACACAACGATTTTGACGTAGGGAAGAGGAGACCTAGTGGACAAAGGCAGGCGATCCAGAGAGTCGGGAAGTAGAAACGAACAGTCGGAGGAACGAATTGGCTTTAAAGCCATGAGCTGACAGGGACAGGGGAGGGGAAAGTAGTGAAGAATTTGAAGGCCAAGAGACAAAAAAAAGAGAGGCAAAGTTGCAGAGAACAGAGAAGCTGAGCTAACCATCAGAGTAATGGCAGCATCGAGAAGAAAAAGACCAATTGAGATTGAAATTCGGTAAGGGGAGTCTGTGAATTGTAAGGACTTGGGAATTCCAAGTGCCATCCTACTAATCATCCTCTGTCAAGTGAGACTCAGATTGAGCTCCTTATTGTAAAACTTTGTTTTAAAGACATAATAAAAATGCCACCACTAAAGGCTAGACCAGGAGATGTAGCCCAAGAGGATTGGGTGAATTCCTTATTAAATTTTGTTGTGTTTATGTTTTGCCTACTGTGATCTCTTATTGTTTCAAGTGTCTGTGTATTTCGTAATCTTATCAATCCATTGCCTAAGATAGCATAGACACACACACCAGCACATGAGTCTGTAATACCTTCATTAACTTCCTGAGGTCACCTAGGGGTGATTTCAAATCAAGTGGTATCAAAGCTATAGGTTGTTAAGGTTAGACAAGCTTGTGCTGGATTTAGCTGTTGAATGCTAACTAGATCAAAGCTCAAATTAGGAGAAGGAGAGTTGGTCGAAACTAATCCTGAAATTGGAAGAGTCTATCCTGAGAAGAAAATGTCGAAGGAAGGTTCTGTGGGCCCAGACCCACAATTTATAGATAGTTTCCTGGCCATGGTTGTTGGAAATAATACTGAGAGGGGGGGGGGGGGGGGTGAATCAATATTATTAAATAAATCGCTTTTTCATTTCCATACTTAGATATATATATACGCTACTTTAGTTAAGGGAACCCGCGTGTACACGCATCTGCATCTAATGCAACTAGTGTATATCCAGTAAACTTATGATTCAATTAATCCATTATATGTTGATCTTCAATCAGTGCAGAACTTCATTAACAGTAAACAGTTGCGGTAAAACAAAACAGATCATCACACATAAGAAGCACACATGAACACCAAGAAATAAAGTGGAAACCCAATGTGGGTGAAAACCACCTACTGCAGTTTGTCTCTATCTTCTTTTAATAAGAAACTTCTTTTTACAATATTTATGTACTGGTGCAGTATTATACCAGTACGCAGGCTTCTACCTACAAAAGGCTACAACCTACTCTCATTCTCCAGTTTCTACTGGAAGGGAGCTCCAACCCCCTAGCTTTTGTACTAGCTGATATGCTTACCAATACGTAGGCACTGACCTACCGAAGGTTACGATCTTCTTTCTTCCTCCGGGGACCACGTTTCATTAATTTTCATACTGGATACTCCTGAAGCACAACACCATAATCTGAAGGCCACGTTTCATCCAATTTTCATATTGGACCCATCAACAACATTGAAGCACAAAATCAATCACCACTGCAATACATCCATCAACTACACTTGCATCATTGATCTCTGAATCACCCAATACTGAAACACTGAAAACTCTATCAACAACACAGTCACCAGAACACAAAACAGACAATAGAACTTTGCAATAACAACTAGATCCAACTACAACTTCAATATCATACTTCATACTATATACACTACTCTGATGAACCCAACCTGCATGTATACGCGCTTTTACCAAAGCGAACCTGCGTACAGATCTGCAAATTCTAACTTATAACTTTACAACTATTCTAGACATCAATTATACCCATAACACAACATTTACAGAATAAACATGCGTCAACAATTCAGATCTATTCTATCCATGATCAAACCATATAATGATAAAACATTCCAAGCCTTAAGATCTCGATCCATCGTTCATCATCATCCACATGGGTGCATCCTTGGTTCAAATCAAGCAAAGCATCACAAACCCATAACCTGCATACTAGATCTCACACTTCATCAAATATTCATCACTTGCTCACTTTCCCCTTTGGCCTAATGATCTTCTCCTTATATAGGTTTAGGCCTCTCTTAATACCATGGTCCAAAACCATGTAGGACCAATACCTTGGACCCAATACCTGGGGTCAACACTTCAGACCAAATACCATGGACCAATACCAAAATACCATGGACCAAATACCACAGACCAAAACTTAGTTTTCCAACATGTACACGCCTTTCCTTCTCTGAAGTTGCGTGTGTACGTATACGCACCTTTTGTTCTGATAACTAGCGTGTATACGCACTTACATCAAGGTTAACCTGCGTATACCTTTCTCTTGACCTGTTGCACTATGATCTGTCATCTGAGTGAGTTGTCATCAAGGACAACACCTGTATCATACCTCTGAGTGAGTTGCCATCAAGGAAAACACCTATATCATAATGCGAACAATCTCCCCCTTTAGACTTGATGGCAACCACCACACCAAGTCACTCTCCCCCTTTGACATCAAGGGCAAAGGGCAGACCAAGATATTTTCTTCCTTGATACACATTCTGCTATCCATACTCCCCCTGAGTACCTGCTGAAATCTCTGATTGAGCTCCCCCTTTGTACATGCCAAGATGTACCAATTTGTCCATGCTCCCCCTGAGCACATGCAAGGTTTGCAAAAGCATAACATGAATCTATACATACATCAATCTCCCAACCAAGTGGGAATACACCATTTTGACTCATCCACCCAACCAAGTGGGGATATATCAAATGTTTAAACATGACTCAAACACAAGAACCATTACATCATCCATCCCATGCATAGTGGGGTAACAAGATACATCATATGACTCACAAAGACCAAGTACCTAAACAAGACCATGACAGTTATCAGTAGCAATCATACACCATATGACCTGCACTATAAGCATTTGTCACCCGCATCCAGACCTGTAACCTGCAATACCATTCTTTTGACCAACAAACCATAAGTAGCAAGATGTATCATTTAGCTACATAAGCATCATCACCAAAGACTTCTCATAAAAATTCCAACAATGCATTATTTGAAGTATATGATCCCCCTGAACCTATGCTATGCCATCATCAAACAGTGACAGAACCATATCAGACTTCTGTACTATTGCTTTTCTTCAGAATCATCATATATGCAACTGTGCAGCATCCAACTCGCGTATATACGTGACTTATCTTCATGAAACCTGCGTATGAGATTTAGAACACTGATGTTCCACACGTTCAGCTTCCTCTGAGTCTGTCATGTCTGTGTACTCTGTTATGCCGCATCTTTCTGGCTATACTTCCTTTTTCTTTCATATCTTCAACTGTGATGATGTTTTCTCCTTTTGGTATGGTGCCCAAAATCTTCTCCTGCATTCCTTTGCTATATGTCCAAGCTTGTTACATGCATAACATCTTACATGTTTCCTATTCCTCCTATAGCAGTCAATGGCTTTGTGACCAAACATATTGCAAGAAAAACAATATCCCTTGAAGTACCTGGAACGTGATGATCTTTCTGTGTGACAGACTCGAACCATTCTACTTCTACATTTGGCTGCAACATGTCCAAGATTATGACATACATAACATTCAACATTATTCATCGGGGGAAATAATCGTCTATCATTTCCATAGTTCGGAGAAATTTCTTTCCTTGGTTGTTGATGGGGTTGTCCTCTCATCTTCTTGTTGAGCATTTTAGATTTCTCATTAAAGTTCCTTGCCTCACCTTGTGAGCTAGATTCACCTTCAACATATTCATAAAAACCAAGACCAGTTTTGATAGCAGGCGACCTTTGACTACTAAGAATATCATCCAAAATCTTAGTAGTATCTTGAAATTGTAATAGTTTATCCTTTTCTTCTAATTTACCTTTTAAGATATTTACCTCAACTTGATGTTGTTCTTCCTTTTCCAGACATTGCTTCTTCAAAATTTCTTCAGACTTTCTTCCTTCTTCCACTTGTTTCCTTAGTTTGAGAATCTCTTTTTCTTGTTCTTCATTCAGCTCCTGTGGCATTTGACGAACTCTGAAGGCACATTCCAGCTGATATTTTAAGCTAATAATTTCTTCTTTGAGGGAACTCTCCCTTTTTCTAAGTAGATCTTGTTGATCTATGATTTTATCTAATGCTTCATTTGCTTGTTCATCTTCAATCTAAGGTGATTCAGAATCTGAATACTTGCTTCCACTTAACGATAGTCTGTCATTGTTCTTTTGAGCTGTCTTCCACTTTTGACACGCTTTCTTTCCCATTGTTCTACGGATCTCCTTCAAGCGATCAAGCTTCTACGAAGGACCTGCTTTGATACCAATTGTTGGAAATAATACTGAGGGGGGGGTGAATCAGTATTATTAAATCAATCACTTTTTCATTTCCATACTCAGATATATATATATATATACGCCACTTCAGTTAAGGGAACCCACGTGTACACGCATCTGCGTCTAATGCAACTAGTGTATATCCAGTAAACTTATGATTCAATTAATCCATTATATGTTGATCTTCAATCAATGCATCAAAACTTCGTTAACAGTAAACAATTGCAGTAAAACAAAACAAACCATCACACATAAGAAGCACACATGAACACCAAGATATAAGGTGGAAACCCAATGTGGGTGAAAACCACCTGATGCAATTCGTCTCTATCTTCTTTTAATAAGAAACTTCTTTTTACAATATTTATGTACTGGTGTAGTCATATACCAGTACGCAAGCTTGTACCTACAGAAGGCTACAACCTTCTCTCGTTCTCCAGTTTCTACTGGAAGGGAGCTCCAACCCCCTGACTTTTGTATTGGCTGATATGTTTACCAGTACGTAGGCACTGACCTACCGAAGGTTACGATCTTCTTTTTTCCTCCAGGGACCATGTTTCATTAATTTTCATACTGGATACTCCTAAAGCACAACACCATAACCTGAAGGCCACGTTTCATCCAATTTTCATACTGGACCCATCAACAACATTGAAGCACAAAATCAATCACTACTACAATACATCCATCAACTACATCTACATCATTGATCTCTGAATCACCCAATACTGAAACATTGAAAACTCTATCAACAACACAGTCACCAGAACACAGAACAGACAACAGAACTTTGCAATAACAACCAGATCCAATTGCAACTTCAAAATATCATACTTCATACTGTATGCGCTACTCTGATAAACCCAACCTGCGTGTATACACGCTTTTACCAAAGCGAACCCGCGTATAGATTTTCAAATTCTAACTTATAACTTTGTAGCTATTCCAGACATCAATTATACCCAGAACATAACATTTATAGAATAAACATGTGTCAATAATTCAGATCTAGTTTATCCATGATCAAACCATATAATGATAAAACATTCCAAGCCTTAAGATCTCGATCCATCATTCATCATCATCCACATGGGTGCATCCTTGGTTCAGATCAAGCAAAGCATCACAAACCCATAACCTGCATACTAGATCTCACACTTCATCATATAATCATCACTTGCTCACTTTCCCCTTTGGCCTAATGATCTTCTCCTTATATAGGTTTAGGCCTCTCTTAATACCATGGTCCAAAACCATGTAGGACCAATACCTTGGACCCAATACCTAGGGTCAATGCTTCGGACCAAATACCATGGACCAATACCAAAATACCATGGACCAAATACCACGAACCAAAACTTAGTTTTCCAACATGTACACACCTTTCCTTCTATGAAGTTGCGTGTGTACGTATACGCACCTTTTGTTCTGATAACCCACGTGTATACGCACTTTCATCAAGGTTAACCTATGTATACCTTTCTCTTGATCTGTTGCACTATGATATGTCATCTGAGTGAGTTGTCATCAAGGACAACACCTGTATCATACCTCTGAGTGAGTTGCCATCAAGGACAACACCTGTATCATAATGCCAACAATGAGGTCCATGGTAGAGGAAATGTATAAGGACTTTAGAAAACATAAAGATGAGGAATCATCAGGCTCCAAACACGATAAGGGGGAAAAAGAATCTCTCCTCCATGACCACTTCAAAGGCAAAGGGAAAGAAGAAAGCTTTCTCGTACCTCCTAATAGCCCTGAACATAAAAAGAAAACATATTTGATTAAACTAGATGTTAAATTTGATTTACCAATATATGATGGAGAGTTGAATGCAGAAAAGTTGGACAATTGGATCAGACAAATTGATGTTTATTGTAGAGTGCAGAGTATCGATTTAGACAAGAGCAAGATTCCACTGGCCAGCCTACGCCTTGGGGGCACTGCCTTGGTTTGGTGGGAAGGCAGGACCCAATCTGACATGAAGAAACATGGTAAGACTCTTTCTGTCTTGAGTGAATTTGTTTCTAAAATCAAAAAGTAGTTCTATCCACTGGCTTACATGCAGCAAGCCATGATGAGCTGGAAAACTCTTCGCCAATTGAAAGGGCAAATTGTACAAAGTTACACCCAAGATTTTAGGAAGACAGCTTTAATTCTAGGAATTTCATTAGACTCACCTGATACTCTGTTGAAGTACATAGGTGGTCTGCACAACTACATGAGGCACACTATCCTCATGTTTAATCCCACTAGTCTAGATGAGGTATCTGTTCAAGCTACGCATCTAGAAGCTAGAGGAAAGAATGGGAACCCAGAAGTTGGGGGATCATCCCAACCCAATGCAAGCAAGAATAACGAGAAAAGAAAACAAAAATGGAAAGTGAGGAAGGCAAACACTGTACAAAGGAGAAAGTCCTCATGTACTCACTGTAAGAAGGAGGAGCATGATGATGAGCACTGTTAGATCCTACATCCGGAGCCGAGACCTAAGAAGTTCGAGGGAAAGAAGAAGAATACTTCTGTAGCTATTCAGCGAGATTTAGGGTCAGAATCAGGAGATGAAACAACCATTGTAGCCACAGGTATAAAAGGTAAGAATTCTGAAGCATCTACTAGTAATTCTGCACAATCTACTATTGATGAAGAATGAGGAGAAAAGACATGAGCTTTCCATATTCGAGTTATTTCCAAACATCAAAAGATTGATACTTTGTTTGATAGTGGCTCACAAGTAAATTTAATTTTTGAAGCAATTGTAAAGAAGCTAGGATTACTGACTACACCTCACAAGAAACCATACCCATTAGGTTAGTTAAGTGATAAAGCACAACTACAAGTGACTAGACAATGCAAACTTAAGCTTTCTTTTGGGTCAACATTTGTAGATGAGGTTGAGTTAGATATAATTCCTTTGGATGTATGTGGAATTGTTTTAGGAAGTCCTTACTTGTATGATAGAAAAGCTATTTTCTATAGAGCTGAGAACAAGTATCTTCTCGTTAAAGATGGAATCGAATATCTTGTAAGAGCTCATAAGCTCAAGAATAATTATACTCTCATAAACTCAGCACAGATGAAACGAATTGTAAATTCATGCAAACAATTTTTACTGATGGTTGTAAAGGAAAAGAAACCTGATAAAACCAATGTATTTGAGGGTTGTGATGTTAAACAACACGTTGATTTAGAAAACATTGTTGCAGAGTATGATATATTATTTCAAGAACCTAAAGGTCTACCACCCAAAAAGGAAATAGTGCATGATATTAATTTGCAGCAATATGCTCCATTGCCTAACATCAGAATGTACAGGTTGTCCGCTTTAGAGAATGCAGAAATCAAGAAGCAAGTGCAGGAGTTGCTCAAGAAAGGGTTTATCAGACCTAGCACATCACCATGTAGATCTCCAATCATTTTGGTGAAAAAGAAAGATGGCTCGTGGAGAATGTGCATTGATTACTGGGCACTGAACAAGATAACAATCAAAAATCGTTATCCCCTTCCTCACATAGATGATCTATTGGATCAGTTAAAGGAATCTATTTATTTTTCCAAGATAGACTTGCACAGTGGATATCATCAGGTCAGAGTTGCAAAACAAGATGCATGGAAGATAGCTTTCAAAACAAAGTAGGGATTGTATGAGTGGCTAGTTATGCCTATCGGCTTAACTAATGCTCCTGCTACTTTCATGAGAATGATGAATGATGTACTCAGACATTTTCTTGATGATTTTGTTATTGTGTATCTAGATAACATTATTATATTTAGCAAAACGTGGGAAAGACACCTAAAGCATGTTAAGCAGACATTAGATGTTTTGAAAAGAGAAAATTTTTATGTTAAACTCTCAAAATGTGAATTTGGCAAAACAGCTTTGAATTATTAGGGACATATAGTAGGGGGTGGTGAATTGAAGATAGATCCCTCTAAGGTTGCAGTCATTATAAACTGGCCTAAACCCAAATCTGCTACAGAAGTAAGAAGCTTCTTAGGAGCAGCACAATATTGGAGAAAGTTCATTTCTAGCTTTTCCTTAATTGCAGCTCCCTTACATGCTTTAATAGGACTGAACAAGGTGTTTTAGTGGGGAGGCAAACCGCAGAAAGCCTTCGACACCTTGAAAGAAAAGATTAATACAACACTTGTAATAGCACTACTCGATCTTCAAAGACCATTTGAGATCCAAACGGATGCCAATGACTATGCCATGGGAGCAGTGTTGATACAATGCGGTAAACCCATATGTTATCATTATGAGAAGTTTAACTCTGCAGTAGTTAACTATCCCACATATGATAAGGAATTGTATGCATTAGTACAAAGTGTGAAAAAGTGGAAACATTACTTAATGGTCAAAGAAATAGTTATCCATACTGATCATCAACCACTTCAATATCTACACTCCCAAACTAAGTTGCAGCAATCAAGACACTATAGGTGGATGGGGTTCCTACAACAATTTCATTTAGTCATCAGATATAAAAAGGGCATACATAATAAAGTTGCAGATATGTTATCTAGACCCATTATAAATGCATCTACTATACTTAAGCATAATTCTGTATTACATGATAGCTACATTGAACAATATGCTCAAGATATAGACTTTAAAGATGTATATGCAACTTTAAGTCAAGACAAATGAGTAGAAGAATTGGATTATCACATTAAGGGCCAACTCTTGTATCATTGTGGGAAGCTATGCATTCCACAAAATAAAAGAGTAAAGATAATATGAGAGGCACACACTTCTCTAATATCAGGTCACTTTAGGGTAAGTAAAACAGTTGCACAACTGCAAAGATTTTGTTACTGGCCAAAAATCGACAAGACAATTTCTAGATATGTAAGAGGGTGTATTATGTCTGCTAAAAGCTTGCCCAACAATAGGAAACTAGGCTTGTACACTCCATTTCTAGTTCCTTCTCATCCTTGGGAAAGTGTTTCCATGGACTTTGTGGGAGAACTACCTAAATCTAGGAAAGGTCATGATTATTTGTATGTTGTTGTGGATAGGTTTAGCAAAATGTGTATTTTGATACCTTGTAATAAATAGATTACGACTAATCAAACTACAAACTTATTCTTTCAGCATGTATGGGTTCATTTTGGATTACCAACTTCCATTATATCTGATCGAGACACCCAATCTGTGGGGAAGTTTTGGTCAGGTCTGTGGGAACTGAAGAAAAGCATAGCTTTCCATCCACAAACTGATGGCCAGACAGAAGTAGTCAACAGGACAATGATCCAGTTGCTTAGGGGATATTGCAGAAAGCATCCCAAGCTTTGGGATGAACATTTGTGTTATGTGTAGCATGCTTACAACTGAGACAAACATTCTTCCACAAAGAGATCTCCTTTTGAGACCTGTTTTGGTTTTACACCAAGGTCTCCCTTGGATTTTGTCTTTGGTAAGGACACAACGATGTGGACAAGGCAACTAGGTTCATTGAACAAATCCAAGAGATCCATCAGGCAGTTGAGGAACAACTGGAAAAGAGCCAAGCCAAATACAAGGAAAGGCATGACAAGCATCGGATGGAGCATAGTTTCCAAGTTGGTGATCAAGTCTAGTTGTATATCAGCAAAGACAGGATGCAAGGTGAAGGTAAAAAACTAAAACTAATAAGGTATGGACCTTTTAGGATCCTTGAGAAAATTGGTGAGAATTCTTTTCACCTTGATTTTCCAGCTTATATGCTCATCTATTCAGTCGTCAATGCAGATAGCTTGAGAGTATTTGAACCTTTGTTAATTGAAGATCTTGAAGGGCAGAGTCAAATGCATTCTATTGATGACCTGTTACCTAAATATCTTAATGAATTGCAGGAAGATGCAGTTCTAGATAGGAAAGTGAGAACGACGTGCAGGGGAGATGTTGAGTACCTCAGAATTAGGCTCAAGGGTTCAAAGCCAAGTAGTGAAAAATGGATAGAGATTGGACAAGTGAGAAAGTTGTATCCTCACTTAGTCGATGCTTGAAAACCAACTTTTGGTGGTCCGAAAGCTTTTTCAGTGGGAAGGTCGTGATCCGAATTGGATCCTCAAACAATTCCATGATTGTTAAGAATGAATGACAGATTTCAAGAAATTTTATAGCTATTAGACATAACCTCTGAATAATGGCAATTTGGAGCCAACATGGAACAACGAGGACCTTCGATCAAAGTGCGCTGACTGTTGGCCAATGGAGACCGCGCATGGTGCAAAAATGGAAATTGGGAAGTTCAGATCCATAATTCAAGGTTGTTTTTGATACGCGATATCACTGGGAAAAACCCCTTGAAGAGGAAGAGCCCCGAATGCTCGGTCACAAGGGAAACCGGAAAACCATGGGAAAGTGCTAAAACCGACAAGGTGGGTCCCGTGCTCAAAACCAGCAGAATATCGAAGGAATTTCGAGCGGTAAGTAGGTTTGGCTAAGGACCAAGCGATTCCATACACCGAGTGACGCATGTCCGGCAGATGAGAGAGAAAAATTGCTTACATCGCGGAGTAACGGTTGACCAACTCAACCGTGCAATATGAGCGAAGACCATAGGATATGGGGGCTCCAGATCAATGGTGGAGGTTCAACCCGATGGATGTCCAGACTTGAGGGAGAAATAAACTCCGGCGCATAAGATTTGAAGTTCGATTCGACCGATGAGTCGACAGAAGGATCAATTTCGCAGGCATCTGGGAAATAATGTAAAAAATGACCGTCGGGAAGAATTGACACTCAGTTCGCAAAGAGATAGGTGGCCACCTCTTTGTGAAGCATTACACGATGATGATGACATAGGGTAGAGGAGTCCCAGTAGACAGAGGCAGGCGATCCAGAGAGCCGAGAAGCAGAAATGAACAGTCAAAGGAATGAACTAGCTTTAAAGCCATGAGCTGACAAAGACACAGGAGGGGAAAGCAATGAAGAAGCTGAAGGCCGAGAGACACAAAAAGAGAGGCAAAGTTGTAGAGAACAGAGAAGCTGAGCTGACCATTAGAGTAAGGGCAGCATCGAGTAGACAGAGACCAATTGAGGTTGAAATTCGGTAAGGGGAGTCTGTGAACTCTAGGGACTGGGGAATTCCATGTGCCATCCTACTGATCATCCTCTATCAAGTGAGACTCAGATTGAGCTCCTTATTGTAAGACTATGTTTTAAAGACATAATAAAAAGGCCACCACTGAAGGTTGGACTAGGAGATGTAGCCTAGGAGGATTGGGTGAACTCCTTATTAAATTTTGTTGTGTTCATGTTTTGTTTACTGTGATCTCTTACTATTTCAAGTGTCTGTGTATTTCGCAATCTTATTGATCCATTGCCTAAGATAGCATAGACACACACACTAGCACATGAGTCTGTAATACCTTCATTAACTTCCCGAGGTCACCTAGGGGTGATTTCAGATCAGCTGGAAGTTATGGTTTGTTGGCACGATGGTCTGGCGATTTTTGGAGAACTGTTAGCAGGTGGTTAGTAGAATGTTCACATGGGAGGGTTGGCCCTCCTAACCCCCAACTGTTAATACAATACAAAATAAATATACAAAGAGAGCATAGAATGTTAAGTTGTAATGTTATGGTGTAGTGGCAATGAGTTGTGGTTGTTCAGTTCAGGTCACGGGTTCGACTCTACTGACCTGCCATAAATTTTACTGTGTGCCGATTGACCAGCCCAACCTTTGGGGAGGGACACGTGGCATCCTTCAGGCTTGTCACTTGTCCCCTCCTCATCGGTCCACCATTAACTAATGAAAACTTGCAAATGCACCAAACCATAAACCAACCACAGGATTCCACTTGTCATAATCTAATTGGATGTTGACCATCCGTTGACCCTACAAAATCATCTAGCACGTCAGCAGTACAGACTTCTGACTGTGCAGTGACTATACATTTTTTTTCAAAAATTCCATTATTTGGAAAAGTAGACAAAACGCGATATCTTCCTCATACGAACTCGGTTTTCAATGAAATGAGTTGCATTGGGATCGTTTCGTCGAGATGGACATGATTGTTCAGGTTTCGAGCCATTCTGAGAACTTTGATTTTTGAGCTAAATACTGAGCACCTAATCACTATGAGGTCATCCTCCTACTATGTGTGCATTGAATTTTCTTTGATTTTTGTTAGTTCCTTTGTGGTTTGCAAAATTCCCCCCCCATTGTTTGAAGTGGTGAAAGTAAATTTTGGTTGATTTTTTTATTCTTTGAGTCAACTAAAATTGTTGTTTGTTGCTTGTATGTTTGGAAGGAATATTGATTTGTTGTTGTTTGATCATTATTAGTTCTTTTGATATCATAAAGAAATTTATTTTGCATTCATTTAGTTTTCATCTCATAATTTACTTTTCGTAAAGTGCATTAGATCACATTGAATTGAAAAGTCATTTTTTTAGATTTATCATTGGACATAAGTTATATTGTTTAGTGATTGAATGCTAAAAGTGCATCAAGTGCATTGTCATTCATTGAAATAAAAATTGAAATCATTTCACTTTTGGTGGTTGTATTTGGAAAATGAAAGTGAAAGATCTAGTTAGGAAAGCTTTGTTTGCTACATTCTTTGTTGTTGCATCATTGTTTGAATCTCTTCCCTTACTAGATTAGCTTTCATTGATACGAAAATAATCATCTTCTCATGATATTTGCATCATAGGTGTTCGGGTGACATCATTTTGAGCCTTAAAACCAAAACTTAGTTGAAGATCAACTTAAAATTTACCTCAATTAACATAAGGAGATTTTTTCATTAATGAAAACAATTAGAGGTCTAGGCTAGAGACATGTTCTAACATCGTTAAATGTAGGATCTTTCATTATTTGCCACGTTGTATCCTGGGTGTGAAATCTCGTTCCACATACGGAAGTGTATAGGACCTTTCTCTAGTACTTTCGGGTATATAGGAGGTGCTCCACACATGGTAAGTATATGGGAATTCTTTCATCGAATGGTTACGCATTAGACAACACTACTATGGACTGCACTCCCATTTATCATCACATATATTTTGGGATCCCCCTATAGCTTGCTATCAATCCCTAGTTAATCGAGTTTTTCGCCTTGTATACCTTGATACACCGAACACAACATTCGGGGAGATTGGTTGTCGTACATTAAGTCCTTGGTTCGCCAAGATGTATATCGCAGTTTACAGTTGCTTAGTAAACATTTGATCCTAGATACCCATCTTTTGATTTATTTTTGTTAATTTCTTCGATCAATTAATTTAACTCAGAAAAACATCCTTCCTTGGAAATATTCCTTAGTAGATCTTATTTTGAAAGTAATGGCAATAGTTCCTGCATTCACCAACCACAAAAACCTCTCTAACAAGAATCCTTGTCCTTTTCCTTCTTTTGGAAATATTGGTGCTCCTTATATGGTGACGTTATCCCTTCTCGGGTCTACCATTCATTTTCGAGTTTGGTTATTTTCAACCCCTATAATTCTGAATGTCCAAACTTCTCCTCAACCAGGCTCTCCTCCACCTGAACGATATCAACCTCTAGTTGATCCTAAAGTTGACTCTTTTCCTTCTTCCCTTGTTCGGTCTTCTTCTTATTCTTCCTCTTTGTCTGGTGAAATCTTGCAAGGTAGTAATCAGGTGGATAAGAAGAAGAAGAAAAGGAATATTGAGAAGAAGAAAAATAAGCAAAGGGCCAACCAAGCAACCATTGCTACTGATGGAGTTGATGTTGAAAAATATTCCAATCGGCCCTGAAAAGTGAAATTCCCTTGCATGCTATGTAAGGTTGACCACCTTCTTAGAGATTGTCCTGGTATTCCCAAGATATTAGAAGTGTGTTCCACAAGTTCCCAATAGCCTTCGTCATCAGCCTTTGGAGATCATGCTAGTGATAAATCTTCAACTAGTGACAATAAACCCCATGGTGTTATCTGTTGGCATTATGATACAGGTGTTGTCCTTGATGGCAACTCACTCAGAGGTATGATACAGGTGATGGCAACTTAATTAGATGGCAGATCTAGTGCAGTAGGTCAAAAGAAAGGTATGCGCAGGTTAGACTTGATGAAAGCGCGTATACACGATGGTAATTGGAGCAAAAGGTGTGTATACGTACACACGCAGGTTCACAGAAGGAAAGGCGCGTACATGTGAGAAAACTAAGTTTTGGTTCGTGGTATTTGGTCCATGGTATTTTGGTATTGGTCCATGGTATTTGGTCTGAAGTGTTGACCCCAGGTATTGGGTCCAAGGTATTGGCTCGACATGGTTTTGGGCCATGGTATTGGGAGAAGTCTAAAACTATATAAAGAGAAGATCATTAGGCCAAAGGGGGGACGTGCATGTGATGAATATATGATGAAGTGTGAGATCCAGATGTTGGTTATGGGTTGGTGATGCCTTGCTTGATCTGAACCAAGGTTGCACTCATGTGGAGGATGATGAACGATGGAACGGGATCTCAAGGCTTGGAATGATTATATTTATATGGTTTGATTAATGATAGACTAGATCTATTGACGCATGCTTATTGTATAAATGTTATGATCTGGGTATGTGCTGATGTCTAAAATAGCTGCAAAGTTATGAGTTAGAATTTGCAGATCTGTACGCGGGCTGTCTTTGGTAAAAGCGCGTATACACGTAGGTTGGGTTCATACAGGTAGCGTATACAGTATGAAGTATGATATTTGAAGTTGCTATTGGATCTGGTTGTTGTTGCGGAGTTATGTAGTTTGTTCTATGTTCTGGTGACTGTGTTGTTGACAGGGTTTCAGTATTGGGTGATTCAGAGATTGATGATGCAGGTTGTATTGCAATGGTGATTGTTTTATGGATCCAGTCTAAAAATTTATGAAACATGGTCCCTGGATGATCGTAGGCCAGCACCTACATATTGGTAAACATATTGGCTAGTACAAGAGACAGGGGGTTGTAGCTCCCTTCCAGGAGTAGCTGGAAAACGAGTGAAGGTTGGAGCCTTCAGTAGGCCAGCGCCTACGTACTAGTAAATGGAACAACTAGTACAAGAGCTAAGAAGGTGGTAGCCTTCTGCAGGTATAACCCTGCGTACTGGTAAAGGATTGCACCAGTACATTGTAAAAGAAGTTTCTTATTAAAGGAAGATAGAAACAAATTGCAGCAGG